>AUXK01000243.1:0-11042 GCA_000482165.1 Strigomonas oncopelti | reverse complement strand
CTGCATTTTTGCTGCTTTATGCGCCTAAACAGCTCTCTTTTTTTTTTTTTGTATTCGTTTCTGTTTGCTCCCTCTGGAACCCGAAATGCTCTACACATAAAGCATATTCCTTATTATTATTATTTTCGTTATCATCCCCTCTTTTTCTTTCTTTTTTTTTTATTATTATTGTGACGCAAAGTGCACCGTTTCTTAATTGCCAACGAGTTAAAAAAAAAAAGGATATAACTTTTCGTATCCGAAATACGTATATACTTTTCATACCTTATCTAAATAATATAGAATTTTTTTACTACAAATGAATGAAAGATCAGATGATTCATCTTCGCAACAAAAGTCGCAAGTGAAGATCCCGCGCGGCTCGCGTGGCTCCACCATCGGCCTCCCCGGCACCATCAAGCCGACCCTCAGCACCGTAAGCAGCCGACGCCTTGACGCGCAGCACGGCAGCGCACAGGAGGCGCGCAGCGCGACGGCGTCAAGCACTGGGACGGGCCCGATGCCGGTGGAGATCGGCACGTCCAAGGTGGTGGCCAAGATGCTGGCGCGCCACTCCGCCTCCATCGCCGAGGACCGCCAGCGGCGCGCCTCGTCGCTGGAGGCGAACCGAACAGAGGACACGAGTGTCGCCGTCGCCTCGCACATCCCGGGCGGCGACGAGGACTTCCGCCACGTCGATCACCACGACCACTACTACGCGCACGGCGCCGCGAACGCTAGCACGAACTCCAGCAGCCCGACGGCGGAAACCGGCGGCGGTGGTGGCGGTGGTGACGGGACGCTGCCGACAAAGACGCGCAGCTTCTACCAGGCGCAGCGCCGTGCGGAGGCGCAGCGGCAGGCGGAGGCGCAGCGCACGTACCACCGCATCATGATTGACGGCGATGAGGGCGACGCCGACTACGGCAAGTGCGCGGAGCTCATGGCGAGCATTATCGCGATGCGGCAGGGCTACAAGTCGCGCGACAAGGGGCAGAAGGAGAGCCCGTCGGCGGAGCAGCTCAACGAGTTCTTCCGCGACCACGGCTCGCTGCTGCCATTCACGGCCCGCAACGACGAGGAGCTAAAGCGGCTGACTGGCAGCGAGAATTACGGGTTCACGTCGTCGCCTCCGGCGGCCCCACCGCCGCCCCCGCCGCGTTCGTCGCTCACCAAGGAGCCCACCGGCAAGCGACAGTCAGCCGCGGCTGTCAACGCGGTCGCCTCCCCTCTTTCAGTCACAATAGACCCAAAGACAGGCGGCAGCGCGGCAGCCGGGCACGAGGCGCAGACCACCACCAACACCACCCCCTCTGCCGAAAGCGCGCCGGAGGCGGTGCCGCCACCACTCTCGCCGACGCTGACCTACACAGACGGCATTTACCACTTCACCGGTATGCAGACGGAGCTTGTGCCGTGGAAGCAGTACGTGAAGGACATGCAGACCGTCTACGGCGCCATTGAGAACGGCCCGTGCCTCTCCACCGCCCGCATGCGCCTCACCGCCCTGCTCGAAAAGTTCGACCTGTACTCGCTGCTGAACAACGAGCTCGAGAGCAACTTCGACCCGTACATCAAAGGCGGCGGCGTGTATGCCAAGAACACTCGGGTGGACAACATGCTCAACATGAAGACGTGCGTGCCGGCGCCGATCTTTATGGATCTGATCACCAAGACCGCGACGAAGGAGCCAAACACGCCGCTGTTCGCGAACCCGACTCAGCCAGGGCAGCTCGTCACCGTGGACGGGTACCTCCGCCAGGGCGGCGTCCTGCACCCGCAGGAGGTGACGATGGAGGGCCTCGGGATGCACCCGACCCTGTACCGCAACAAGTTCATTCGCTACGACATGCTCGACGCGACGTGCAACCCGGCCGGGCAGTTCGGCGCGCGCTTTCTGCAGGCCGTGCTCTCCACCGACGGCCCCAACCGCGGCGACCTCTGCGGCACCCTCGTGCGGAGCGTGCTGGAGCGCAACGAGTTCGGCCGCGGACCCAGCGTCGCGACGGAGATCCTGCTGGAGCTGTACGGCCACCACCCGGAGGAGGTGCCGCGGCTCGCGGCGTGGACGCGCCGGCAGGGCTTCCACAAGATGCAGCGCAACATGTGGATCCTCTCGCTGCAGCGCCGGCCCCCGCTGATGGGGCCGAACGTGCTGCCGATGCGCTGCCAGACGGTCGGGGCGCAGCTGCGATACATGTTTTACCCGCTCTTCATGGCGACGCTGTACCCCAAGGACCCGTACTGGGGCACCGTCGCGCTGCTGCTCAACACAACCGGCGCCGTCCACGTGGACTGCCAGTCGGTCATCCGCGCAGAAAACTTGAGCGCCGAGATGGTCTCGCCGGACGACATCGCGTACGGCAAAGGGTGCAGCGACTTTTACTTTGTCTACTTTGCGTGGTGCAACGTGACGGTGCTCAACGCGCTGCGGCAGCGGCTCGGCCTGCACGCGCTGCGCTTCAGCGTCGCGGTGCGCGAGCCGCCGCCGGCGTTCGACCAGCTAGTCACCGGCTTCCTTCTCGCCGACGTCGTGCACCACGTCAGCTCGCTGCACAAGAGCTGGATTATGCAGTTCCTCTACCTCTACAGCCGCGTCGGCATCGTCATGTCGCCCCTGCGCGACAACGTGCTGCGCACGCCCTACTTTGAGCACCCCGTCGTGACCTACTTCAAGCAAGGAATGCTCATCTCCATTGCGACGGGCGACCCGCTGCACTTCCACCACCGGCTTGACCAGCCGCTGCTCGAGGAGTACGCGACGCTGCTCAAGGTGCGCAGCCTCTCCCCGATCGACCTGTGCGAGCTCGCGCGGAATAGCGTGCTGAACAGCAGCTTCCCCCAGAAGGCGAAGGAGCAGTGGCTCGGCGAAGGGTTCCAGACGCTGGGCAGCATTGGCAACGACATGCAGCGCTCGTGCTTGTGCGACTACCGCCTGCAGTACCGACACGAGTGCCTTGTGCACGAGCAGACGCTCATGAACCTCGTGCTCGCCAAGGTGGCCAAGAGGGGCCAGACCGCCACCGTCGTCAACGCGATGCCGTTCTCGGGCAGCATACAGGTCTCCGACGTCGTGCAGCAGTTCCGCCAGGCGCGCCGCATGAACTACACCGATCAGAGTGTGATCTACCCCCGCATCGACGTGTACACCGCGACGGGGCAGACCCACGAGTTGCGGCCGGCGACGGAGGCCGTGTCGGCGCTGCGGTACACCATCTTCTTACGCAAAAAGTACTCCATCTTCCGCGTCGAAGACGTCAACGTCGAGGACGTGTTCACGAACAAGACGTTCAACGAATCGCTGTGGGAGTACAACAACTACTACGGCGTCTTCCTCCTCTCGCGCGTGGGCAAGACGCCGTCCTGGCCGTCGTCGATTCCGTCCGTTCGTGAGTTTATTCGCGACGTCGAGCACGTGCGCCGTGTCGTGAGCATGCCGTCGCTGCGCCGCCTCGCCATGCACCGGCTCAACCTGCTGGAGCAGAAGTTCTTGCTGCACATCTCGATGAACATCGCGAAGGAGGGCGGCGTGAAGGAGGAAAAGGAGTGGAACAACCGGGACTTTTTCACCGCGCACAAGGTGGACACGAACATCCAGACCGACTCGGGGCACAACGCCCGCACGCTGCTCGAGTTTTTCGTCGACAAGGCCCTCAACCACGGCGACGACGTCGTCTTCGAGGAGAACGGCCAGCCGGTGACGCTGCGCCAGCTGCTCGGCCGTTACCACATTGACGTGACGCAGGTCACGGTGGACGAGCTGCACCATCAGCTGGGCACCCACAGCGATCTGCACACCATCTTTCTCTCGCCGTTCAACTTTTTGCAGGGCCGTTACTTTGCCGAGCTGACGAAGCGCACGCTGGATATCTACAAGGAGGACGTCTACAGCTTCGCCGAGTACCGCCTGTCGATGCAGGGCGGCTCGGCGGACGACTGGCACGAGCTGGGCCACTGGTTCGACCGCTACGGCATGGCGAACACACAGTGCCGGTGGATGGTCTGCTTTTCGCGGCAGTACCGCCGGCTGCGGCAGCAGCGCGAGGTGCGCAACTTTGGCGAGTACCTGCACAACGTGTTTC
The DNA here is from genome assembly GCA_000482165.1 of Strigomonas oncopelti. Classification (NCBI taxonomy): domain Eukaryota; phylum Euglenozoa; class Kinetoplastea; order Trypanosomatida; family Trypanosomatidae; genus Strigomonas; species Strigomonas oncopelti. The sequence continues at coordinate 6,981 of AUXK01000243.1, read as the reverse complement.
AGCCACTGTGGGAGATCAGCCTGCACCCTGCCAACGACACAAAGCTACACTACTTCCTCACCCACGTCTCCGGCTTCGACTGCAGCGATGACGAGAGCAAGATCGACCTGCCGCTCTCGGAGACGTATCCGCACGACTGGGACAGCGACCTCAACCCCCCGTACAACCTCTACTTGTACTATCTGTGGGCCAACATCGCCACGCTGAACGACTTCCGCGCCTCGCGCGGCCTCGGCACCTTCACCTTCCGTCCGCAGTGCGGCGAGAAGGGCGGCGTGGACCACCTCATCGGCGGCTTCCTCCTCGCCAACGGCATCAACCACGGCGTCACTCTCGCGAAGCACCCTGTGATGGAGTACATCTGCTACATCACGCAGCTCGGGGTCGCCATGTCGCCGCTGAGCAACACGGCGGGCGCGTGCGCCTACCTCGAGAACCCGTTCCCCCTCTTCTTCCACCGCGGCCTCAACGTGAGCCTGGCGACAAGCCAGCCCCTCTACTTCCACTTCACGCGGGAGCCCCTCGTCGAGGAGTACTCCCTCGCGGCCAAGCTGTGGCGCTTCGAGTTCAATGACCTCTCTGAGATAGCGCGGAACAGCGTGCTGCAGTGCGGCTTTCCGCCCGCGTGGAAGCAGCGCGCGCTCGGCCCGCTCTACGAGCTGCGCTCCACCCTCGGCAACGAGGTGCAGCGCAGCCGCGTCTCGGACATCCGCGTCGCCTACCGCTACGAGGTGTACCACACCGAGCTCAACTTCCTCGACGAGCAGCTCGGCGGCGGCGCCGTGCAGCAGGTGCCGCGCGTGATGCGGCTTCTGGAGGACGAGCTCGTGCTTTACGGAGAGGCGGTGCGGCAGAAGGTGGTGTCGGCCGAGGTCGCGGCGAGCCGCCTGCGGGGCAGCACCGTCGTCGCTCAGCTCATCCACGGCGGCAACAACGGCAGCAACAGCCCGAAGACGGCACACATGACGCCAGGCGCCGCCGTCGCCCTTGGCGGCGAGGAAGACGAGGAGGACAAGGAGTCCGTGGAGCGGCTGCGGGTCAAGATGCTGCACAAGGAGATCGAGACGCTCGACAAGGAGCTGGCGCGGATGCGCGTGATCACGCAGCAGGTCTCCGGGCAGAACAGCAGCATCGCGACCGAGGTGCAGAGCCTCCGCGACCGCCTCAAGACGGAGGGGCTCGCCATCCTTGGCGGACTGACGGGGAAGCTCGCGCAGGACAACAGTACCACGAGCTTCCCCTCCGCGGTGGCCTCCCCCCACTCGCAGCGCGAGCGGGCGTCGAGCATTGCGGAGCGGAAGGGCCCGCCGCGTGCCTCCCGCGCGTCCATCCTGAGCGACCCGGTGCTCGGCTTGAAGCCGATGGACCCGGCGGTGCGCCTCGCCATCCCCGCCAAGCACAGCTTCGCCGGCGCCGAGAAGGAAGGCGCCGCGCTGGGCGACAACGGCCGCAAGGCGGCGAACGCCGCCGTTGGTGGCCAAGAGCCCAACAGCACGAGTGTTGTCACGGCGTCAGCGGTGCCCGCGAGCGCGCTCGGCGGCAGCGGCGGCGACGTGGCGGCTGGCAGTGGCGGCGGCGCGCTGTGGACTCAGCCGCCCCGGTCTGACTACGTCTTTCCTGAAGAGGAGCCCGACGACGACAGCTCCGGCTCGACCCGCCACACCCAACGCCTCTCCGAGTCCGGGGCGGCGCTCAGCACGAGCGCTGCTGGCGGCATTCTCGCCCCAACGGCAGGGGCCACCGCCGTCACACCGGGCACGCAAGGAGGCAATGTGGAGGAAGTGGAGACAGCGCGGCCGCCGATGGCGTCGTCTGGCGCGCCCAATGTGTCGCGTAAGTGGTAAAAAATATATAATATGTTTATGTATAAAACACTTTGCTGTATAAAAAGAACAACAACACAACAACAAGACCACATACAAATACAAAATGCACTAAAATAAAGTATCTGGTCTATGCCTGATATCTTTCTGTTTGTGCTTGTGCCCATCCACACACAAAAAATATATATATGAACTATCTGCTCTGTTTTTTCTTACGCCAATTTTTTTACCTCTCTCTTTCGTCTTTCCCAAAATAAAGTACGTAGCCCGTTTCCGTCTCCTTTTGCTCGTTTCTTTTCTTGTTTCTTTTCTCTTTCTTTTTCATTCTTTGCGCAAGTACGTGTGTGCTTGCGTGTGTCTGCGTTTCTGCGTGCCGCCTTCTCTGTGTCGGTAAAGACAACTTCTTTTTTTTCTTACTTTATACACACACACGCACATATCAGCAGTGGAGGAGGAAAATAATAATTATCGACAATACTGCAGAATATACATACGTGCGCGTGTAAACACTTCGTTAAATTTTAGTTTTATACCCGTTTTTCATTTTTCTTATCACTAAACTCTAGAATATATATCGACAGTTATGCCGAGCCCACACTCAGTCATAGGCGCATGGGACGGCGCCGTGGACGAGATTTACTGGCACGAGCACGATCGCCACGGCGACACCGCGGGGCAGCGAGGCGCGAGCGTCAACACACGAGAGGGGTCTGGTGAGGGGCGGGAGATGTACACAAATCGGTACTACCAGCCGCATAGACCACATCCCGCACCACCGGGGGCCGCGCGTACCGCACCGAGTGGCGCGGCTCGCGGGCGTGGGGGCCACGCGCGGCAGCAGCTGAGCGCCTCCGCCCCGGCGGCGCCGCGGTCGCCACGACAGCCCTTGCGGCCGCTGACCGGAAATAGGGGCGGGCGCCGCGGGCAGCAGCAGCAGTGGCACACTGGCGTGCGCGCGCCGACGCCGCCGGGGCATTCCCACAAGGCGGTGGGCGACAGCAGTGGCGCAAAGCGGCAGACCGAAATGCGCACGTCTCCGTCTACTAGCCGGCCGGCCACCCCTCAGCAGCGGGACGAGAACCAGTGTGCAGGCGACATCGCGCGAGATCACACGCCGGCACAGCCGCACAAAACACCGGTGAGGGCGACGGCGACAGCGGCGGCGAGGTCGCGGTCGGCCAGCAAGCGACATAGTCCGGACCACCACCGCCAGCGCCAGAGATCTCGCCCCGCCTCGGCACTCCAGCAGCTAGAGGAGGAGCTCATACGGGACGGCGGCCTGCCCGACCCAGAGCTCCGGCCGGCCGCCGCTCCCCCGAGCGAGGAGCACTACTACCGCGCCCTGTTCGGGGCACGCGCGCTTCGGCCCAGTGCGGCCCCAGCCGCGGCCGCGGAGCCACAGGACGACCGACCGCGGCGGCCGCCCACGGCCCCGTCCTCCTCCTCCCGCCACCGCCGGCCCTCCACGTCGCCACCGCCGCCGCAGCCCGTGCGGCAGCGGCTCGGCTCCCTACACGATGCCATCTCGGTGCCACAGCTGAGCAGCCCGCGCGTGGACGAGCTGATGCCGGCGCTGCTGGAGGACTTGTCTGCCGCGCGGTCGCGGCTGGAGGCGCTGCTGCGCGAGCAGCGCCACGTGCAGGCGGAGAGGCGGCAGCTTGTCGGCCAGGTGCAAGAGCGGCGCGCCTACTTGGAGAGGCTGGAGCGGGAGACGAACAGTCTCACGCGGGCGGCGCGGCAACAGCAGGACGTCCACTACCGCCTGCAGCAGGAGAAGAACCGCCAGCGCAAGCTGCGCGCTATTCTGCAGGCGGCCGGGCAGCGGCGCCGCCGCCGTGATAACGAGTTCCACGCGCGGCTGGCCGGCGAGGTGGGCCTGTGCCTGCGCACGGGCTCCAACGCGATCTTCCACAACACGCCCTCCGTCGCCCCTACCATCGCACGGCTGCGCCGGTCGGCGCACAAGCTGACGGCGGAGAAGACGCTGCTGGAGAAGGAGCTCGAGGACGCGCAGGCCGCGACGTCGCCCGCGTTCCCGTCGCGGAGGGAGTCCGAGGTGGAGCGGGCGGCGCAGCGCAAGGCAGAGCAGGCGAGGCGCGCCGCTGCCCTCACCCGCGCGCGGCGCGACCTTTACGAGCTGAACGAGGCCCTCCAGCTCACCCACAGCAACAACGACTTTCTCAAGCGACAGCTGAACGCGATGAAGGAGGCCTCGGCGTGGCGGCGTCATGAGGTCACGGCGAAGAAGCCGCCCCCCGCGGCCGCGCAGGAGGAGGCGGGGGCGGTTGTGGCGATCCTGCCCATGTGGCCGCGCGTGGCGGTGGAAGAGGCGGAGGCGCACACGAAACCGGCGCAGAAAAATTCTAATCAGCACGTTGTCGCCGACGAGGCGCCGGTGTTTTTGACGGAAGGCGCTATCTAAAAAAAAAAAAAGAAAAGAAAACGAAAACAACAACAAAAAAAAATAAACGTTAAGCTGCAATGGACCAACCAAAAGGCAGCGAGGGCTGCCTTTTATCACCACGCTCGTCCATGACCCGAAAAAAACACTTGTATCTGTATCTGTAATTCTATCTGTACTGTATTTACCTTTATTTTTAATTTATATACACACACACATATATGTACATATTTGTGATTTCTGTTATTTTTGCTGCTGCTTGCGGCATAAATATGTTTTTCTTTTTATCTTTCTGCTGTTGTTATGTATGCGTTTCTTTTTTTCTCTTTTTTCTTCTTTTTTTTTTTCTGTTTTGTCTCTCCTTCTCTGTGACTATCAGCTTATTTTTTTCTCTCGTCGGTTCCTCTTCATTTTACATTTTTATAGCATTTGCGCATTCGGTGCACAAGAGTATTTTTTTAATTATTATTTACGTTTCTTCCTCTCGTGTCGACGTTTTCCATATCTGTACCACTGCTTAGTTTATTATATACATCCATTTTTTTTTCATTTTCTTTGTTTCTCTTGTCTTGCTATTAATGGCGTACTTTTCGGATGTACCACCATCCTGGCTGACACAGGAGTACTCGAACCTGGAGCTCGGCGTGGGAACGCAGACGAATGACCGCGCCGACTCCCTCTCCCTCACCCCATCCAACGTGCGGGACCGCGCCAGCGCGCCCCGCCCGAGCGAGGTCACCCACGTGCGACGGAGTCGAAAAACCATCACCAAACGCAAAGTCATCTTTGACCGTGTGCATGGTGAGCTTGTCTTTCCGCCCGTGCTGTGTCTCCTCATCGACTCCCCCATCGTGCAGCGGCTGCGCGACCTGCTTCAGCTCGGCAACACCTCCTTCGTGTACCCCAGTGCGACGATCTCCCGCTTTGAGCACTCCCTCGGGGTCTCACACCTCGCGATGCGGTTTCTACGGCAGATACTCCAGAACCACAAGGAGGCGGGCGGGGTCGCGTGCGCCTTGCCCCACTACGAGGAGGACGAGATCACCAAGGATGTGTGGTGCGTCGGTATCGCCGGGCTTTGCCACGACCTCGGCCACGGCCCGCTGTCACACATGTTCGAGCACTACGTCAACCTGGTGCGGCGACGGGAGGGCAAGTCGGAGTGGTGTCACGAGGACGCCAGCATTCGGCTGGTGGAGCGGCTGTGGGACGAAAAGAAGGACCAGCTCGAGAGTGCAGGACTGTACGAGGCGGATCTGCAGTTTGTGAAGCTGTGCATGCGCGGCCTCGCGCCGGGCGACCCGTGGCCCGACAACGTCGGCCGCGCGCCGTGGAAGCGCTTCATGGTTGAAATTGTTGCCAACAAGCGCAACGACCTCGACGTGGACAAGCTCGACTACCTGCAGCGCGACCACCTGTGCTGCCTCGGCATGCCAGCACTTACCTCGCTCGACCGTCTCTTCCTTGGCGCGTGTGCGGCGCACCGCCGCAGCAGTAGCCGCAGAAACAGCCACGCCCCCGCGAGCGGGGACGAGGAGGACAGCGCGCCGGCGACGGCCGGCCACGAGGACGAGTGGCAGATCTGCTACGAGCGCAAGCTGTACGTGACGATCGAAGAGGTGTTTCTCGCGCGCGCGCGGCTGCACCACACGGTCTACCAGCACCGCGTGACGCGCGTGGTGGACGAGATGCTCGTCGACGCGCTCGTGCTGGCCGATCCGTACTTCAAAGTGACGCACAACGGCCGCTCGCTGCGGCTGAGCGAGACGGTCGACGACATCGAGCTCTACATCCGCACGGGGGACTGGGTGGTCAGCGCGATGAGGAACAGCACGGCGCCGGAGCTCAAGCCCGCGCAGGAGATCCTGGACAACATCCGGAACCGACACCTGTACTCGACCGTCGGCTCGTACTCTACCTCCTCGTACGTGGCGACGCAGGCCATCACGGCGGAGAAGCTGGTCAAGCACATTAAGGACGAGGCGCTCAAGGCAAAGTTGCAGCAGTGGGAGGCGACACATAAGCTGGCGTCCCTTGTCGTACTTAATGTGAAGATCACGAAGGCGCCCGTGATTCGCAAGCAAGGCGACGCCGCCAACGCGGAGGACAAGAACTCCGCGAACCCGCTGGACTCCATCATCTTCTTCAACCCATCGGAGGTCGGGCGCGAATGCGTGGTGCAGCCTGTGAAGGGCCAGGTCACGTTCTCCTGCGGCGTGCGCAACCAGAACATGTTCATCCTCGTCTCGCGCACGAAGTGCGGCCTCGCCGAGCGCGAAATTCTGTGCGACGCCTGGCGAGCGCTTTCCATTGAGCAGAAGCTGGAGAACTCCGTGATGCGATCGTCGTCGCGGCACCTCTGCGCGCCGGAGGACGCGCGCCTCCACAGCCCTCGGCCGTCGCACCCACGGCTGGGCGGGGAGGGCAAAAAGCTATACGTTTCGCAGGAGGACGCTCCACTGTGGGAGGAGGAGGAAGAGGAGGAAGAAAAACGGTTTCTTCCGCTCCCGGCGCCCATCTTACGCAGTGGCATTGACGACCACAACTATGGCACCAAGCGGCCGCGCGAAGAATGAGGAGAGAACATATATATATATAAAACTGTCTTTTCTTTTTATTTTTGTCATCTATACTTATATCTTTTTCTATCGACTAAAAACAAACAAACAAACAAACAAAAAGAAAAAACAATAGGACAAATATATAGAAAAAAATAGTTTATAATAAGCGAGTCGTGCAAAAGCAACTTGACATGAA
>AUXK01000242.1:0-11043 GCA_000482165.1 Strigomonas oncopelti | reverse complement strand
GAAAAGAAAAGAGAAGAGAAAAGAGAAAAGGTACAAAAGAGAAGCATTACTCAGAAAAAATAAAGAAATATAAAAGATCAACGTATAGTCACTTCTCCCTTGCTGCTTTACCTACTTCCTTCCATACTTCTTCAATCCCTTTGTGCAGTACGCAAACGCCATCAAGTTTTCTTTTTTTTTACTAGTAACAAACCCTTGCACAAACTTGTCAATCGGAGTCACATCCTCGTGGTGCAGCTGCTTGGACAGCAGGTCCTCCAGCTGCATCTTGTACGCGCGGTCTCCCGCCGCGAGCCACATCACCAGGTCGGCGGCGGGGTACAGCTGGTGGTGCGTCTTCAGCCACGCCACCTGCTGGCCCTTGTCATCGGCGTAGAATCCGGTCTTCACTAGGCCGAGCACGTAGTCCGGGTGCGCGATGCTCTCACGCCCGAAGGCGGCCCCTGTCAGCTGCAGGAAGGTCTGTCCGTCCACCTGCAGCTGCATTACAAACACGTCGGTGAGCTTCTTCTTGGACAGCTTGCAGTACTCCTGCACCAGCACGTACTGCACCGAGAAGATGAAGCGCTGGACAAAAAGGTTCTCCAGCGACGGCGTCGGCATCGCGACGCGGCGGCTGTTGAGGGCCTGCATCCCCGCCACGATCTCCCGCACGTAGGAGCTGACAACCACCTCGTCCTTCTTCGGCTTCAGCTTCGCGATGTCGTGGATGACGTTGGGCATGGGGTAGAGCGCGAGGCAGAGGCGGTGCATGCACACGTGCAGCAGCTCGACCGCCGTGCGGTACATGCTCCTGCAGCGCTGCAGATAGTCCTCCGTCACGGCCGCCGGCAGCAGCGGCGCCATCGTCTTGATGGCCGCCTCGTAAAAGAAGAGAAGGGTCACGCAGCTGTCGCAGGCGACGGCGCGGCTGCCGAGCGCGTACTGCCGCGCCTCGCTGCCAAAGTCGGCGCGGATGGCGCCCCACACCTTCGGCGGGAAGCGGACGCTTCCGCCACTCTCGCCGGCGGGCGCGTTGGCGGCCGTCGCGCCAAAGTGCTGCGAGGGGGCGAAGGTACCGTTCGGGGCGTTGAGCGCGCGCAGCGCCGCGGTGTGCATCAGCGCCAGCTGCCGCTGCGCGGCGGGCGAGAAGTCGCCCTGGTTCTCGATGAGCACGTTGCGCGAGACCGAGACGAAGCTGTCGGCCACGGTGTAGACGTACACGCAGATGAGGTCCTCGCACCAGGACAGGATGTCGGCCGCCAGCGGAGGGAAGCGCACCGCCAGGCGCGCCTCGTACTCGAGGAAGGCGTTCGTGACGCCGAGCACGCTGGACGTCGTGGTAGTCGGCGGGATCTGCGCCTTCTCGGCGAGGGTGGCGCCGCCGGCCTTGCGCGGCGGGGCGTCCGCGCTGGTCGGCGTGCCGGTGGCGGGCAGCAGGTTGCCCTGGAAGGCGGAGGCCATTTCGTCCGCCGCGAGGGCGCCGTCCTTCACGGCGGCGAAGTACTGCGAGAAGAGCTCCGTCTCGATGAGCGACGAGGTGTCCTGCGGCTGCAGCATCTTGGGCTGATAGAACGGGTTCTCCGCGTAGCTGTCGCCGTCGGTGGCTGTCAAGTAGTTCTTCACCTCCTTGATCAGCTTCCGGTAGGCATCGGGCGAGAGGGGCTTCACGACGTTGAGGGTGGAGGCCGACACGTCGCTCTGCCGCCACCCGTCCTCGCCCATGAAGTACATGAGCTCCTTCGCCTTGGGCGTCTGCACCGTCGCCTGCATGTAGCGGAGCAGCACCGCCTTGACCTGCGTGCGGGCGGAGGCGAGCTCGGCCTTGTCGAGGCCGAGCACGTACAAGGCCTCGACGAGCATGCTGACGACGACGAAGATGTGCAGCACACGGTCGACATCCACCGCTGCCAGCCTCGCGTTGGAGAGCACGAGGTCGATCTTCTCGACCAGGTCGCGGCCAATCTTGCGCCCGATCCCGCGCACCTGCTGCAGTGCCTGCAGGTGCAGGGAGGCGAAGCTGGACCCGCCGCGCGCCTCCTCCTCGTGGATGCGTATCACGTTCACAAAGAGGTAGAGAAAGTCCATGAGCTTGGCCGCCAGCTGGCACACGCACAGCATGAGGTGGTCGGGGTGAATCCCGTCGGCGATGTCGGCGATCGGCGCGCTCTCGCTCTTCACGTAGGAGACCTCCGAGAGGGACTTGGTGAGGATCTGGATGGCGCTCTGCCACAGCAGCTGCGCGATGAGGCTACACGTGGCCGTGGGGTCGCCAATTGTCTGGGACGACTCTAACGCGTTGCGGTACGTGGTGGCGATAAACTTGACGGTGAGGCAGCTAGTGAGCACCGTGTCGATGTCCTTCTTGAGGCGCTTCGGGTCGCCCTGGTACTCGCGCCACTCCGCAATGACGCTCTTCATGCAATACACACGGCCGATGGAGCTTTCCATTTCGATGGTCGCCTCGCTTTTGAGCAGCTGCGCGGCCTCGACCATCTTGCCCGAGTGTATGAGCGCGAGCAGCTGGTTCTTCTTCCACACCATGCGGTTCATGGCCTCGATGAGGGACAGCGTCTCCTTCACGTTGCACCGCGCGCGCTCCTGGGCGAGGAGGCTAATCTGCGACACGACCGACGTCGCGGAGCGGCGAATTCCCTTTCTCGCCTTCTTGCAGTCGTTCGACGTTTGGTACAGGCTGTCGTTGACAATGCGAATCTTTTCGATGCCGCTCATGAAGGCCGTGTGGTGCAGCAGAACGCGCTTCTTCAGCGTGGTGCTGATGATGTCGCACTTCTGCCGCAGGTCGAGGATCTTCACCTCGGCGGCGGCCCGCTCCCTCTTGCCCTCCTCCTCGCTGTCCGTGTAGGTGGCCTCCATGTGCGACAGCTCGTAGCGCGCGGCGTCGTAGCCTTTATCGAAGAACTTCTTGTCCACGCGCTCCTGCACCTGCTCGTCCGTCAGCGGCTCCTCGTCAGAGCTCTCCACGTCGCTCGCTTCCGCCGCGGCCACGCGCTCGCCCTCGTCGTTGCGCACCTCGGCGCCGTACCGCAGCTGGAACATGCGGCGGACATCGCCGTGGGAGGGGTTGCCGGCGCCCTTGGACAGCTTATCCATCGTCGGCTTCAGCGCCGACTTGGTCTTCTTGTAGCCCGATTTCATGCCCCGCATGGCCTGCTTCCACGCGGTGGCCAAACTGTCCGACACCTCGTCCATTGCAAGCGTCAGTGATTGCTAAATAGACTACAGCAACAACAGCAAAAACAACCGAGAAGAGGATAGACAGAGAAATAAATAAATATGTAAATAAGTAAACAAATAAAACGATCCGTGACGGAAACAACTACACCACCTATATTCTTTGTCGCATGTGCAAAAAAAAAAAAAAATACACACACGAAAGAGAGAGAGAAAGGGTAAAAAAACAAAAAGAAGAAGCAACACATTGGAGAAGAGAAGGAAGCAAAAAGATCAACAGGATGATAAAATATTATTTCGTGCACGTTTGAGCGTCTCCGTCAATATTCCTTTTTTTATTATTATCCGCAAGTAAGATACAAATAAAAATGAAATGGAAAAGGAAAGAATGAGGAAACAAAATATGCAATGAAGCAAAAATGTTCAACAGTTAAAAATGTTGTAGATGTGCATTTATATATATAAAGCTCTATTTTCGACGTGCAGCAGCTGCCATTTCTATTAAACTTTTTTTCATGGCAGCTAGTCGATATGAATTCAAAAAAAAAAAGTGCAAAGAGAAGAAAAAATGTCTTTCTATATATAATATGATACACAAAAATAAAATATAAATATTCTCACCAAAAATTAATATATATATACTCATACATTGTAAAGAAGCCGTTTTATTATTATGACTTTAATGCTCTTTCTTCGCAAGCGCATCGCCTTCAGCGACGATTACTTTAGCATTGCCGCCGTGAGACGGTTAGGATTTTGCTCGCGCATCCGTCTCCCAATCTCCAACTGTTCTTGCTGCTTGTCAAAGCATAATTGCATCAGCTGTTGCGCTCCGCGCAGCTCATCAATCTTGGCGAGCAGGTCGCGCTCTCTGTTCTGCGCCTCCGCCACATTCGCCTCGGCGATGTGGCGCAGAGAATCCAAGTTCGCGCACCGCTCGCGCAGTGTGGATATTTCGGCCTTGAGCTTCTGCAGCTGGGCCACCGCGTCAGCCTCGCGCTGCTCGAAGGCGGCGCCGTCGCGCTGCATGCTGTCCACCCTGCGCTCCTGTGCCTCTGCCTGCTTCTCGGCGCGCCGCTTCTCCGTCTCGGCCTTCGCCAGCGCATTCTGCGTCTCGTACAAGAGCGCCTCCAGCGCCTTACTTTCCTTCTGCGCGTCCTCCAGCTGACGGCTGTGCTGCGCGTCGGCGGCGCCGTGCAGCCCGCGCTGGTGCGCCACCTGGCGCTCAAGCTCTCCAATCTGCGACTTGAGGCTGTCGCGCGCGGCGGCGGCGGTGGCGAGCCGGCCCGACTCGTCTCGCAGCTGCTCACGGATTTTGCTGACTTGCTCGTCCTTCTCCGACAGCACCTGCTGCAGCGCAGCGACCTCGCCGCGCAGCTCGCGCATCTCGTCGTCGGCGTGGCGCCGCTCGGCCGCCATGTCAAACACCTGCCGGGTGACCTCGTCCAGCCGCAGACGGGCGCGCTGCGCCTCCCGCTCCGCCTCCTCTCGCAGCGAGGCCTCGCGGGAGGCGACGTCGGCGTACTGCGCGCCACGCGCCTCGGTGCGGTGTCGCAGGCGGGTCAGCTCCGTCTGCGCGGACTCTAAATCGCGACGGGCCGCGGCGAGCGCGGTGCGGGACTCCTCGAGCAACTTGGTGAGCGTCTCCTTCTCGAGCGCGGCGCCGCGGCGGCTCTCCGCGAGCTGCTCGCGAAGGTGCTCCGCCTCGTCGGCCCGCTGCGCGCTCGCCTTCCCGGACAGGTGTTTGCGTGTGTCAGCGTGCGACTCGAGCGCGGTGGCGTGGTCCTTCTTGAGCGCGGCCAGCTTCCGTTGCATCTCCTGCTTGACCTGCACCACGTCGTCAGCCGCGTCGTCGGCGGCCCGCCGCGCGATGTCCCAGCCCTCGCGCACGTAGCGGCCGGCGCCGTGGGACGCCGCGCGGTGACACTCGAGCGCGAGCTGGGACAGGACCGCCTTTGTGTGCAGCGCCTCCTCCGCGTACTGCTGCGCAAAGCGCGCGCGCTCCAGCTGCACCAGCCGCTGCGCCTCCTTGGCCTGCTGCTCGGCGCGGATGACCGCCTCGGTGGAGGTGTGCAGGGCGAGGCGCTGATCGCTGCACCGCCCCTCCGCCTCGGCCACCTCCTGCGTCGCCTTTTGGTACATGCCCTCGCGCTCCTGCAGCAGCTTCGCGTAGTGCGTCTTGTGCTCCGCGAGACGCTGGCTGAAGCCCTCCTCGGTCTGCGTCCTCGCCCTCTCGGCCTCCTGCAGCTCCTTGCGCAGGCCGTCCTCGCGCTGGAGGGCGGCCTTCTCGCCGCGCTCCGCCTCGTGCGCCTTGTCCTCGAGTTGGCGCACGAGCACTTCCATCTTGGCGCGCTCCTTCTTGTACTTTTCGCGCAGCGACTCCGCGGCGGCCGTCTCGGACTCCACGCGTCGCATGTCCTCCTCCGCTCTCTGCCTCGACTGCTCGTTCTCGGCCTGCCACCGACGCAGCTCGTCGCGCTTCGCTTCTGCGCGCTTCTCTGTCGCAGCCAAACGCTGCTCCAGCTCGTGCACCCGCGCCCGCAGATTTTCGCACTCTTGCTTCGTGCTGATGTGCGCCGACTCTTTTTGCAGCCCCTCCGCCTCCTTCGCGCCCACGGCCGCCTCGAAGTCGTGCACGGTGGCCTGCAGCGCGCACTCTTTCATGCGGGCTAGCTCCGCTTGATGCTGGAGACGCTCCTGCAGCACCAGCAGCTTGCTCTGCGCCTCCTGCAGGCTCGGCATCACGGCGGACTGGTCGCGGCGCAGCTCCTCGATGACCGCATCGCGCGACCTGATGCTGCCCTGCAGCTCCTCCGCTGTCCGTCGCGCGAGCTCCTCCACCTCTGCCGCGTGCAGGGCAACGCGCCGACACTCGGCCTGCCGATCCTCCAAATCTGCCTTGAGTCGCTTGACAGCCTCCTCGCTCCGGCGCAGGTCCTCGAGCACACTCTTCTCCCGGCGCGCGGCCTCGGCGAGCTGGTCGCCCCACTTTCTGTTGTCAGCGTCCAGCTGCTCCACCTGACGGCGCAGCTTGTCGCCGTCGCTTGTGGCCGCAGCCACCTGGAGCAGGGCGCTCTCTTTTGCGCTCTCCAGCACACTAATCTGTCCCCGCAGCGCCTTGGCAGCCGCGTCGGCGCTGCCTCTCTCTTGGCGCAGAGCGATGTTCTCCTCGTGTAGAGCGGCGCACTTTTTTCCCACGTCCTCCCTCTCGCCGACAGCCCGCTTCTCCGCCAGCCGGGATGCTTCGCTCGCGCGCTGCAGCTCCTCGAGGCGCTGCCGCAGGCCCTGCTCCGCCTCGTCCCGCGCGAGGAGACGCTGCTCGTGCGTGGTGTCCTTGGCGCGCAGCTCGTCATTGCCTCTCTTCAAATTGGCAATCTGTTCATTCTTGAGCGCCAGCGCGTTCTGCAGCGCGCCCATCTCCTCCCGCAGCTGGCGCAGCTTCTCGGCCGACCACTCTATCTCCTTGAGGAGGCCTTTGTTGCCTCCGTTGTGGTCGGCGAGGTCTGCACGGCACCTTTCGAGACGCGACTGGTACTCCTGAATCTCACTCTCCTTGTTGCGCTTCAGCTCCTCGGTCGTGGCCGCACAGGAGTGACGCATCTCCTGTACCTCTCTTGTGTGGACGAGCACCAGACGCCTCGCCTCCTCCTCGGCGTCGCGCAGCTGCTCTTGCGACCGCTGAAGGGCCGCTCGCGTTTCGTCCAGGCTGCGCTGCGCTGTCGTCTGCGCCTCGGCCGACTTGTTGTGCGTGTCGGCGAGTTGCTGCTGCAGGTGTCGCACCTCGTGGCTCGTGCGGTCCGCGTCGTCCTTGTGGGCCGCCGCCGCAGCGCTCACCGTCGCCAGCTTCTCGCGCAGGTCGCCGATCGTCTTGGATGCTTCTTCCTTTGCGACGGAGAGGGACGCGCTAGCGTCCTTGAGCGCCGCCGCGGCGGACTCTGACTGACGTCGGTACCGCTCCGCGTCTTCGTGCAGCTGGCGCACCTGGTCCGCCGCGGACCGCAGCTCGGCGCGCAGCGCGCTTTCGGTCATGTCCGCGGTGGTCTTGACGCGCTCGAGCTCGACATTGCTGTCGTGCAGCGAGTGCGTCGTGCGCTGCTGCAGCTCGGTTTGGGCGCTGAGGTCGCGCTGCGTCTTGCACAGACGGTCCTCTGTGTCGTTGTACAGCTGCCTCCACTTCACTACATCGGCGCCGAGGGACTGCTCCACGTGCTGCCTTTCCTTCTTCTCGTCCGCCAGCTGCCGCTGCAGCTCCTCTGCCCGCTGTGCGCAGCTCTCCTTGGTCGCTTGCGTCTGCTCCACCTTCAGCTCCCATTCAGCAAGCTGTTTCTGAAGGCGACGGAGAGACGTGTTCGCCTCGTCTAGCTCACCCTGCAGCGAGTCCTTCGCCTCTTCGAGGCTTTTTTTGGAGTAGAAGAGCTCACTTTGGAACTGCTCCACCGCCTTCTCGTGCTCATCGCGATGGATGTGGTTTGTGAGAGACTTCTCCATGTCGCTGTGCTTTTTCAAGGCCTCGTCCTTCGCCAGAAGCGCTTCCTTCAACGCAATCTGCCCGTCGCTGTTCTCCTCCTCGACCCGAGTCACTTGGTTTTGCAATTGCGCTATGCTCTCGTTGAGCGCCAGCAGCTCTCGCTCGTGCCGCGAGGCCGCCTTGCTCGACTCAAAGCTCGCCTCTTCTAGCTCGCGCTTCGCGTCACGGAGCTCGCCCTCAAGGAGGCTGACGCGCTCGCTGGAGAAGTGAAGCTCTTCTGTAAGACGCCGCTCCTCGTGCTTCCTTTCCTCCACGGCGTTGATGAGTTGGCTGATCGTCTCATCGTCTCGCTCGCCTTTGCGGCCAAGGTCGTCGAGGGCGCGGGTCTTTTCTTTGAGGGACACCCTGAGCTCCCTGTTTTTTCTTTTGAGTACCTCTTCCCCATTTTTTTGGCGGAGCCGCATGTCTTCCTTTTCTTTTATTAATCTATGAATTCCGTCATCCTTGTCGTTTATCACTCGCAGGTACTCTTCCAACAGCTGGTCTACGTGTGCCATCTGTAGCAGCACCGACCAACAAGAGCAAAATGCACTATGAGACAAAGACAAACTAGAAGAAAAAAAAACTTTAATCTCTACACAGTATTTTAATAATAGATATTTAAAACAAAGGGAGAAAGAGAGAAATAGCAGCTAAAGCGTGGATGAAAAACAAAGGCGAGAATGATAGATAAGGAGAGGAACGGAGAAAGAAAAAAAAAGAAAACAAAGCATCTCTTTAAAAGCACTACAGACATTTGTGCAATTGTTTTTTTTTTCTTTTCCTTTGCTATATTTTGACAAAATGTGTAAAAGCAAAGCAAAGCAACAGTATGCTCATGATAAAAAGACTCTCAACACTTATGAAGGCAGATTTACAGACCTAAACATATGCACAACACGGTGCGGCAGCCTGTCCTTTAGCTCCTCCCGGGACAGGGCAGACTTCAAAATGAGTACGCCTCGCTTCCCCCTCGGCACAATTTGCTCGCCACGCAGCGAGTTGCTCTCGAGCAGCTCCTTGAGCGCGCCCCCCACCTGCTCCACATGGCGGAGGTCCACCACCCAAACAAAGCACGTGACATCGCCCCTGGCGGAGGCGAAGGCGTGCGTGAGAAACGAACGAAGTGCCGGCAACGTAGTGTACGGTGTGGAGGCTTCAATAATTTGAGCCCTGCACCTGCTCGGCTTTAGGAAGGCGAGGGACGCTGCCAGCGCATCGGGGTTCGTTACGTGAACGCCGCTGATGCGGTCTCGGCGAGAGAGGAGAGTCACCGCGATGGGGTTTCGCGTCTCTGCGTACGCCTCCGCCGCGCACGGGGAGAACGGGGGCGCCGGTGCCGTTCCCGCCGGCGGCTGCACAACAAGCGCAAAAGCCAACACTACGACAACAGCGAGAGCAAGCAGACCCACCCGCCGCGGCCAGCTCGACGATTTGGTGTCCGTCTTCGCAGCTGCTCTTCTCTCCGCCGCGGACACATTCGCTGCGCCAGCTCTTTCAGAGACGATCTCTGTTTTGACCTCCTTTTTCTTCGCCTTGCTCGCCGTCCGATGAGCAGCTTCTGTTTTTACACTCGATTTCGCCTTCGAGGACGACGACCTGACTTTGGGCATCGAGCAAGCTAAACTATCAACTTGCGAGACGCAGGATAATTATGAAAAAGACGAAAAGTGGTGAGGTGGAAAGAAGAAGTGAGAAAAGGCAACATACACATATAAATTGAGTAGTGCAGAGTCTACGGCAAGCAACAAAGACCTTCATAGAAGAAACGCAAATACATTTTGAGTCTTGTTACAGTGGTAATTTTGTGCGCACGTGTCAGCCTACGCTGCAATTCAATTGTTATTATTATATCTTTTTTTTGTAATAGTAGTTGCTTACGTGTATGTGAGTGTGTGAGTGTGTGCATCTGTGTGCGTGTGTGTCAAGTAGCGCTGATCGCTTTACGCTGTGTTATGCAATGGGGATCGCCTCTGCCCACCCTTCAACCAACGGAGCGAAGTGGTCCTCCATCTGGTGCCGCGCACTGAGCTGCCTCACCGCCGCGACCGTCTTTTGGTTGGGTACCCACTGCTCACTCTTCATGCGGCGCACCAGCTCCACAGCGTACAGCGCATCGTCGGCGTCGTTGGCGGCCTCCAGGAGCAGCTCAAACGTGTTGGGCAGAAAAGGGATGCTGTGTTTTTCCTGCATTTTGCCCGCCTCGATGGCCTCCGCTGCACAGCCGCCCTCGGCCCGAACGCGAATAAGGGCGAGATAGCAGACACTGTCGAGCAGCATCTTGCCGTGGAACTCCTCGAACAGCAGCTCCACCTCCTCCCGCCTTCCCGCCTCGGCGCATGCGGCCATCATGCATGCCACACTGACCACATCCGGTCGTACATTCTCGCGCTTCATCTGCTTCAGCACAAGCAGCGACTGCTCCCACGCCGCCGGCTCGACGCACTGCCGCAGTATGTTTGTGAAATGCTGACTGTTCATGGCCACCCCCTCGTGCCGCGCGGTGTGCCACAGCTCCACCGCGCGAAACCAGTTGTGCGCGTTCGGGTTGAGCAGCTCCTGCTGGAGGGCGTACACGTGGCCGAACTGGTGCATCCAGCCGCCGCCGTAGCGAGGGAAGAGACCCTGGCCAGAGCTGCGCGGGTGCATTCTGTTTGAGACAGTTTCCTATGTAATCTAAGGGCAGGTGCATAAATAAAGGATAATAGTAAGAGGAAAAATAAAAGTAACAACAATAATAGCAATAATAAATGAAAAGGCAAAGAAGCAGGCGAGTGAGGAGAAAAGGGAGAGAGAGAGAGAGAGAGAACGAGAAAGCACGTGGTGAATAGACTCTTAGCTGTAGGGAGCGAGGGAGGGAGAAAGGACAATGAGGAAAACAATTCACTGCTTATGTAAAATGATACTTTTTATGTAAACCATCGCAGTGCGCGGCTGGACGAATAGAATTAAAAAGTAAAAATAAATAAAGTAAAACAAAACAGGGCACTCAGTGCATCGCATACAAAATACGCTTCACTGTGGGTTGTTCATTTGCTTACTTGGAGCGCTGGCGCATACGACGGCGGCGCTGCTTTAAGCGTTTTAAGCGTTTCTTACGCCACTTCGGGCGCATGCCACGAGGGCGGCTTACGGTACCCATATTCTAATCAATCGTTGTGAGCATATAAAAAGAAAAAAAAATAGAAAATACGCAAAAAGGAGAGAGAGGGAGAGAGAGAGAGGGAAACGTAAGTCAAATAAGTTGCATGAGGGAAACAAAACAAAGAAAAGATAGTAAATAAGCACACACATAAAGTGCAAAAGAAATCCAAAAGGCAACAGAAGGAAAATCAGGACAAAAGACACAGAAGACATGTAAT
>AUXK01000241.1:0-11057 GCA_000482165.1 Strigomonas oncopelti | reverse complement strand
GATATTATTATTATTATTATTATTAATTGTGTGGTAGTTTTGTTGATGTGTCTGATACGCGTTATTATTATTATTATTATATTTATATTCTTTCCGCGTCCTGTGCCGCCCACGGGTCGTCGTAGTAGGCGTAATAATTATTGTTTTGATAAAAATGTTTCACTTCTTTTTCATTTCCGAAATTATCGTTATTATTATTATTATTTGTGTGTATTTGATGTCCAAAAACAGAGGTATAGTTCGACATTTTCTTCCTCGCTTTGGCATTCACTTTGCTGAGACGGTGATCATCATTAGAACCGAAAAGAGAAGACAGCGCATTTGCAAAAAATGACACAAA
Organism: Strigomonas oncopelti; assembly: GCA_000482165.1. NCBI lineage: Eukaryota > Euglenozoa > Kinetoplastea > Trypanosomatida > Trypanosomatidae > Strigomonas > Strigomonas oncopelti. The sequence continues at coordinate 10,717 of AUXK01000241.1, read as the reverse complement.
CCTATTATTATTATTAATATCATCGCCAGGGTAAAAGTTTTTGTTTTGCTTATTGTGCTTCAGCACTTCTGTCTCCTCCGCGCGCGAGAGGGCGCGGAGGCCGTTGTGCGTGTGCACGTTTTGGTTTGCAGAATCCAGTTTGTTTTTCATTTCTTTAAATTCCTTTTCTAGTAACGTGGCGCCCTCATCTTGGCTACCGCCCAGAACATAAAAATTGACTAATGAAAGCAAACGGTCGACACAATGCTGCGCAAACATTAAAAGGCGATACATTTTGTTGCTTCGAATCAGCTGCTCGCGAGTGCCATTACCACTTCCATTATAGTTATAGTTATAATTAATTATTATTGTTATTCTTGGGGACCATAAAAAAGAAAAACAGCAGCTCGACTGCATGTCCGTACACGACGAAGACCAGCACGTAACTGAAGAACAAAAGTGAAGTAAAAAAAGACAACAATGGCGAGTAGCCTTTCAAGAATAAAACGAAACGACTGGAGAAGTAATAAAACGCGTTTTGAATTTGAAGGATGCGATTTAAAATCATTTGTTTCGGTGTCCCGGTCGCGAAATCATTATTATTATTATTACTATTATTTTTAGAGAATATTTCTTCCAAAAGTGACTCTATCGCGGCTTCGTTGTTATGATACAAAATCGATTCGTTTTCTGTCTTCAAAGGTAACTTCAAAGTACTTCTTTTTAAATTAAAATGCTGGTCGACACCGTCATTGCCATCATCATCATTATCACTATTGTATGTTTAAAACGATTAAAATAAAATTGAAGCCCGAAAAATTGAGAAATCGACTTCGCGAGAAAGTACAGCCCCGAAAGACAAAACGTCAAACAAAAATAGAAAAATGGGTTCGACGTAACGAGTATCAGCAAAAATAAAATGCAGATATTTCGCGTATGACTCCAGCAAAGCATAAATTTTTTTTACCCGATCGCGACCGCTGCTTCGCCGGCGACTGTGCCCGTCGCGCTGATAGCGGAAAAGCAAACTGAAGCCGTCACGAGCATTATAATTATTATTATTAGATTTAAAACTGGCGTAGTTTATGGGAAATAAAAAGGAGAACTTTAATAAGTGTAACACAAGAAAACGCGAAAACGACGAGATGCAGTACACGCTATTCTTTTTAGACCCATAAAGGTTATTATTATTATTATTATTATTATTATTTGTATAAATATTACTTTCTGTCGTATTATTTTTGTTGACCGACAACGGAAAGAGCTCGTACCTCTGTTGATGAAATTCGAACTGCCAAATAATAAGTTGTTGTAGCTGGTTGACGGAGAGCGCAAAGTGATTGTTCTGATGGACGCCGTGGAGCTCATTCGCGGAGGAGACAACGGAGGCGGGAATAAATAATGCACTGTCACCACGATCCCACTTATTATTATTATTATTATTATTATTATTATTATTATTATTCTTATCAAACTGTTGCTTTGTTAAATGTGGAGGATAGAACGAGATGCCAGTCCCTGCAGCTGGAAAACTTTGTTTAGATTGCGAAACAGCACTTAGGGCGCTCACAAAAGGTGGCTTTATAATCAGCTGATATTTCTCTTTATTACTCTTATCATTATTATTATTATTGTTATTATTACCTGGTGGCTGCTGCTGTTGTACATCATTTTGTAAAGCATAGAACAACAACACCCCGAACTCATCTTCGCGATCCAACACAATGCCCCTCTTTTTTATTTCACCTTTTTGAGAAGTGAGATCGGAGGAGTGGCTGTACGCGGCAATGGCGTTTCGTGTCACAGCGGCGCTTTTCTTTTCTCTTTCGTTCACAAGTGCATTATTATTATTATTATTATTATTATCGTTATCATTTGCTTTATTGGAGAAGTCAAACACCATCGCTTCCGGTTTTTTAACAGTGGCGTTGCATTTGCTTTGAGCGCTAAGATCGCTTTCTTTCTTCTTGTCCGTGAAGTCAAATACCATGGGCTCCATCTTATCGTTTTTGTTATTATCGGTATTATTGTTATTTTTACTATTATTATCCTTCAAAGTGGAAGCGAGTGAGAATGCGCTGGGGGGCTTACGCATCGCCGCCCGCCTGGCCGCTAGATCGGCTTTTAGATCTCTTGGCTGTGTCGCGTTGTCACAGCTGTTTTTGTTTTTATCCGTGAAGTCAAACGTCATCGCCTCCGGCTTATTGTTATTATTATTATTATTGTTTAAAGTAGATCCGAGTGAGAATGCGCTGGCAGGCTTGCGCATGGCCGCCCGCCTCGCCGCCAACTCAGCTTTTAGATCTCTCGGCTGTGCATTGTTATTGTTATCATTATTTTTATCCGTAAAATCAAACGTCATCGCCTCTGGTTCATTATTATTATTATTCAAATTATTGTTTCTTTTGCTAATGTTAGTAGCTTTGCCGTCGCAAATGCGAAGAATACCTTCTCTCTTTACTTCGGTCGCTCGCTTTAAGATGATATATTTCCGCAAAACGTTCAAAGTTTCAATTTTCTTTTCCATCTGCGAGAAAGTAAAAATTCGATTCGACAGAAAAGAAAGACGGCCGTAACACAAATTTGTACTCGTCAGCAGTGGAGAGGAGTACAGCAGGTTTCGCACGTTATTGCTATCTTGATTTACAAATTGATACAACCGTTTTAGAAAATTGTAATTATAATCATTGCTTTGCTTTTTGTTCTTGCTCGCCTTCGCCGCGATGCTTTTGGAGGTGCCTGCGGTGGCGGTCGAGTCCTCCTCACAAGTATAATGCACATCGTTGGAATGATTAAAAACGTACTGCAACGTGTCCTTCGTCTGCGCTTTCACAATTTGCAATCGATGTGCAAACTCAAAACACAATCCCTCCGCGACGTGCTGCTTCTTGTGTCTCTTGTAAAAGTTAAAATTGTTTTGCAGCACGGCCTGTAAGTGGCCGCCGTCGTTCTGAACAGACGACACGTTTATTTTCTTTTGCGTTTTAGTTTTGAAAAGTCCAAAAAGTACGACGAGGTTACCTCTTCGCAGTAGCACCGTCCGTCCTCGGAGAGTGAAATTCTGCTTTTCTCTTTTTTGTTATTTTCTTCCTCTTCATCGTCCGAGTCGGAGTTGAGCTTAAAGTAGTTTGTATCATTGCTGTTTTTTGTTGTGCTTTTCTTTTCATTTGGNTAAAAAAACGACCGCTCGCGCCACCATCGCTGCTCGTCCGAGATGGACAGTAATCGTTTTAGTTTTTGCTGATTGACAATGTTCAGAAAGTCGTTCATGTTGTGCACGGCGACACACATGCGCAGTTTGGGGTAATGCGGGATGCGAAACACTATTATCATTACTTTTTGCGTGTCGCCCACACGATGATAACCATTATTATTATTATAACTAGTATTAACACAAGAAGAAGAAGAAGATGCACCAAGACCGCCGCCGTTTTGGGAAAGAAAGAACGGCTCTTGATACAAATTAAGAGCTGTCAAGTAACTTTGCCATCCGCTTTTTAGTCTTTGCTTGCTCTTGGATATAAAAACAGACTGCCCTTCTGTGTTGAATACCCCTTCGCAGATCTCCTTCTCCTCCAGAACTGTTTGACGAGTTCCGTCGTCGTTCGTGTTGCTCGAAAAATATGGCAAAAGCAGAAACGCGTTGGTGATATCGCGAAGAGAAAACGAGACGTTTACGCCGTCAAAGTTTGTATTGTTGTTGTTATTGTTCTGACCGCTATTTGCATTATTATTATTTTCGCTTTGAACACGATTCAGCTGTTTCAGCTTTTGGCAATAGTAATCTAATTTTTCGTTTATATCGTCGCTTAGATCATCGTTATTATTATTATTATTACTAATATTATTGTTTTGTTGTTTGCTTTTGTGCTGTTTTGAAAATGGAGATACGTAGAGAGATCGATTTGCCCAACGTTATCTTTGGTGTTGTTCTTCTGCGCTTGTTTAAAATGTTCGTACAAACTATTCCAGCGCTGTGCCATCGCGTGGCCGTCGGCGCGAGTGCCAAGACGATTGTGCGTCGGGGCATCAAACTGAAATTCTACCCGAAACCGCTTCTCATCGTTTCCCACCATGTAATTATTTTTTAGCTGTATTTCAGTTTCCGACAAATTCTTTTCTCGCTCCGCCTCCCGCCTTCGCAGCTCCAGCCGCTCGCGCACGCTTAACTTTGCATAATTACTTGAGGTGACGATCGAAGTGTTGTTGTTGTTGTTTGTGCAATGAGATCGAGAAGCAAAAGCAGAAAAACTTACTTTAGGCCGTAATCCACCTCCTCCTCCTCCCGCTGCTGCTGCTGATGTTTGTGATGTACCGGAGGCTGAGATAGGGCTTCGCACGATGCCTCTGCCATTCGATGTTGACGTGGCGGCGGTGCTGCGGCGGAGAAACGCGAAGCGAGGCACACTGGTCGAACTATTAATATTATTATTATTATTATAATTGTCATTATTGCACGGATGACCGCTGGTGCCCAGTATACGAATTTTACTTTTCGTTTGTTGTTCCTGGTGGACGTCATGCATAAGATCGAGAGCAGTCCGCGTGCCTCTCACTCGTTTACAATCGTTGAAATTAATATCATTATTATCGTTATTATTTTGGAAATGACTACGGCGATGATGCATTGCATCGTCGTATTCATTCAAACAAAATCGCGCACTGCCAAAATGAAAGTTGTCCCTCTCTGCCCCCAAAGTACGCTGCTGCTCGAAGTGGGGACGCACGCTACTATTGTTATTATTACTGTTGAAATTGTTATTATTATTATTATTAAAATTATTATTACTAGTGTTGAACTGAAAAGGATTCATGTGCGCTGTCGTGCGGCCGCCGCCGCCCACAGGGACATCATCCAGATTTATCTTTCTGCTTGCAAACATATTGTTATTATTATTGTTATTATTATTAGTAAATCTTGCGCCGCCGCCACCGACTGGCACGTCATCGAAGTTGGCGGTGAAGCGGTTGTTGTTCATATTTGTGCCCCCTCTAACGGGCATCTCATCGAAATTTGCTGTAGCCCTGTTCATGTTATTGTTATTGTTGTTATTAAAATTAATATTGTTATTATTATGATTGTGCTCATTACTGAAATTGTTACCCCGACCGACCGGCATCTCGTCCGCATAAACGGTGGGACGGCTGTTAAAGTTAATGTTATATTGCGAGTCCCTATTAGGGAGAAAAGAGAAGCGGTTGTTAGCATTATTATTATTATTATTATTATTATTGTTATTAAATATCGTGCTTCTTGTCCGCAATGGAGTGCGAGCGATAGTGAAACTATGAGAACCATTCATATTATTATTATTATTATTATTAAATGGATTATTATTATTATATGAGCGCTCCTCAGGCGTATGAAAGGAGGCCGAAAAACGGTTACAAAAGTTATTATTGTTGTTGTTATTGTTATTGTTGCTGTGTACGTTGTAACTATTATACTCTTTTTCTATAGAAGGCGGATTATGCCCATTATTATTATTATAATTATTATAATTATTATAATTATTAGTATTAAAATTGCTGTTAGTATTTGAAGATGTTTGCATTTGGAACGCGTTGTTATTCGTGTTCCAGTTAAAACAAGAAGGACGCAGCGGCGGCGGCGGCGGCGAGTGCGAGTGTATATTCTGAAATAAAGAACGATTATTATTATTATTATTATTATCATTATTATATGTTGTTGTAGTATTGTTGAGACGCGGCGGTGGCGTGCAGCTTCGTCGCAAAGGTGTGCTGTTAATATTGAAATTATTATTATTACTATTATTATTGTTATTATTGTTACTAGTGTTGAACTGAAAAGGATTCATGTGCGCTGTCGTGCGGCCGCCGCCGCCCACAGGGACATCATCCAGATTTATCTTTCTGCTAGTAAACATATTATTATTATTATTGTTGTTATTATTATTATTATTATTGTTATTATTATTAGTAAATCTTGCGCCGCCGCCACCGACTGGCACGTCATCGAAGTTGGCGGTGAAGCGGTTGTTGTTCATATTTGTGCCCCCTCTAACGGGCATCTCATCGAAATTTACTGTAGCCCTGTTCATGTTATTGTTACTAAAATTATTATTATGATTGTTATTATTTTTATTATGATTGTGCTCATTACTGAAATTGTTACCCCGACCGACCGGCATCTCGTCCGCATAAACGGTGGGACGGCTGTTAAAGTTTGTATTATTGTTATTACTATTAGCTTTCAAAGCAGAACTGAGTGAGAATGCGCTGGGGGGCTTACGCATCGCCGCCCGCCTGGCCGCTAGATCAGCTTTTAGATCTCTTGGCTGTGTCGCGTTGTCACAGCTGTTTTTGTTTTTATCCGTGAAGTCAAACGTCATCGCCTCCGGTTTATTATTATTATTATTTAATTAGAACCGAGTGAGAATGCGCTGGCAGGTTTGCGCATGGCCGCCCGCCTCGCCGCCAACTCAGCTTTTAGATCTCTCGGCTGTGTATTGTCATTGTTATCCTTATTTTATCCGTAAAATCAAATGTCATCGCCTCTGGCTTTCTACTTTGGCTCGAAAGGTTGTTATTATTTTTGTTATTATTATTATTATTATTATTATTATTATTATTGTTATTATTGTTATTGTTTGCATTGCTATCAGCTGCACCTGCTACATTCGCCTTTGATAAAGCAGGAGCTGCCTTCTTTCTATTTTCGTTTTCATTTAAATTGTGGCTTTGCATAAGATCGACGTCCTCGGACGGAAAGACACCAAAGTGAAAGGCCGACCGCAAACCCACGTCGCTCACCACTTCACTCGAACCGAGCACGATGGGCGTAAACTCAATTTGATGGTCGTTATAAAAAATATGATTGATATCCATATCCACATGACTGTTGCCGCCCGTGGAAATATTTTGATGATTCGCATTCTTATCATTTGGCTTCGCACCGCCTTGGTTTCGATACATAAACGCGGCCTCACGCTGCGCACTCATATGCTTGTTTTTATTTTTGTATCGGTTGTGAATTTTTTGGATCGGAATGGAGAACCATGTATGATCGGTTACACCTCTGCAAACTAGACTATTAGGGCGAGTATTATTATTATTATTAATATTATTGCTTATCATAAAATCTTCTTCTTCCTCCTCATCCACCTCCTCCAACAAACTAACAGAGAGAACAGGCCGAATGGATCCACAGCGCAACTTGTGTTGCGCCAACGCCGATTTACTGAGAGCGTAAAATAAATTGACAAAACTATCATTATTATTATTATTATAACTTTTGGTATTCTGCCTGCTGCCTTGCGTGACCACCATTGCTCGTGTCATTACCGCTTTTTCTACTATTATTTCTGCTATTCTCTTTTGTTTCCTTTTCGTGAGTATCATTTTTATCGCTAGATGGAATGGCCATTAGAAAATCTGGAATGCGGACCCCTTTTTCTTTCAACGATTGTGCATTCACTTTATTGTTTCCATTAATTGTGTTATTGTTTGTGAGCGTGATTTGCAATTGCAAAATTCCTTTGTTTTGCGAACGCGATTCCGCAGCAAGCGGCGATAATTTATTATTACTATTTTTACTATTATTACTATTCTTATTTTTATTGACTGCCTCGGCGTCCACGCCGACGGGTTCGGGCGATGGGGCGCGTGAAGGCTGTGCAGATTCAACCAAACCATCTTTTTGCAAATTTGCATTATTATTATTATTATTATTTATATTACCACGCGCGTCGACTTTTAATTTTTGAGACGCAGGTCGCTCAAAACCGAAGGCAAACCGAAACACGCTCTTCTCCATTTTCTTGTCTGTTTTAATGTTCTCGTCGCCGTTGGTCTGCGTTGCATTTTGGTGCGAAATATGAAGGGCTGCATTTCCGACGTGCGGGAACGGTGATGATTCTCTTTTATTATCATTAAAATTACTATTATTATTATTATTGTTATTATCATTTCCATCGCGGTTGGCAACAATTGTGTTGAGATCTGTTTTTCTACTTTCCGCCGACGGCAAATGATTGGCGTACCAGCCGCTTCTTCTGTTCTCCTTTTTATCTACTTCATCGCCTTTTTTTTGGCCGCCGCTCTCGTTGTTTGTTTTCATGTAACATAAGTCGGAGTCCAAATCTAGCTTTACCGTGTTCGGTCGGTACGTCGGCCGCGAGGAGTGGGAGTAGTAGAAGGCGTTGTTTTGATTATTTTTTAAAACAAAGTGATAACAATCAATGAAGGAGGTGCTGAAGAGCAAACGTGCGACGCCGTCTGCGGTGGTGGTCGGATAGGGAAGCGGCATTTTTTTATTACGATTAATGTCCGCCATCGCTTCCACTTTTACTTTCTCGTCTTCTTCTTCTTTATTATTATTATTATTATTGTTATCAGCTTTGGCGCCTTCTTCGCATTCCCTTTTCGTTTTGGCGTCGACCATTATTTCAATCGAGTTTCTTTTCGGTCTATCGTTTGCACTGTTGCCGATGCCAACGAACAAGCCCATCCGTTTCGTACCATCTTCCTTTAAGCTATTCTTCATAATATTCATGTCGTCCTCATTTTCCTTATTCGCTTCTTCTTTTTTGGAAAGTGGCTCACTGCCAAGATCTACTTGTGCCCTTGCGTGGGCAACCGTTCTGTGCTGAAGTCTAAACTCCAAATCGGCGGGCGGGCCTTTTCTTTTTTTTCTTTTTGGCACGGGCGCCGTCTCGCTTTCCGTTTCCAGTTCAATCTTTTCGTTTTCTGGTTCTTTCTGCTCGACTTTGTCGGTCATGATAATAATGTTGTCTCCCACGTTCATTCCTTCTTCTTTTTCTTCTTCTTCATCGAGAGGGGAATTGTCTTTTTTTTGAAAAGCGCCTTTCTTTTCTTCTGCTTCGCCTTTTCTTGTTTTGGCTTTCATTGTGGCAGTGGTGGGCGGTGGTATGACGATCACATTGGCTGCATCTCTTTCTTTTTCTTTTTTTTGTTCGAGTACTGATACTTCTTCGTTTTGCCTTTTTCGTTCCTCCTCGCTTTTATTATTATTATTATTATTATTATTATTTATTGAGCTATTGCTTCCGCTGTCATTTTCGTTTTCGGGCTCCACCGACACTCGTTGCGACACATAATTTGTCAAAATTTGATTCACCTTTTGAAAAAAAACGATTTATTATTGTTGTTATGATTTCCACTTTGCGCAAAGGAGATGTCGTTTGAGAAAACTTCATGAAACGTTTCGTTGAGCTGATCTTCTCTTTTTTGATACAGTTGGGATAGCATACTACTTTCTGAACAGCAATTTTCATTATTATTATTATCATTACCATTATTGTTCATATCGAAGTAATAGTCCATCAGTCGAAACCGTTCTCGCTCTTTCGTATACGTTTTTTGCTCTTCGTCACTGAAGCTGTTTAATGGCAATTTGTAAACAGAAAAGTGGAGCGCTCTTTTTATTTCTTTTTCGTTCGCATCATTATTGTTATTATTATTATCACCGTTCGCCTCGCCGTTGGGATTTATCTTGTAAGTTGTACTCTCACCCCCCAATTGCCTTTCCCCGTTTCCAGTAAAGTATTTGGCGTCAACATTATTATTATTATTGTCATTGTGAACCACGTTAGAAAACAAAGCGCCCAAGTCGTTTTCATTTTCCTTCTCGTCCACCAAAACAAAATGGGAGAAGTGTCCGTCAATGACATGAAACTGTATCATTTCGCTTTCATCGCTGTCATTGCCATTCGCATTAGTAAGTTTCACATCATCATCTTCTTTTCTATTTTTATTATTATTATTATTGGCCTTATTATTACTAAGATTTTTTTCTTTGTTGTTAGATAGTGCGCCCGCGGCGCCGGCAGCAAGTCCCCAGGTCTGCTGCGCTGTCTTGTAAAGTTGTTTTTGATGTGGATTCAGTTTTGGCAACAATATGTAGTACGAATCATAAAAAAGAGGCACCGTCACCTTGGTGTAATCTTCGCCTTTAATGTTATTATTATCTTTTTCTTCGCCAGCTCCGTTTAGGTTGTGAAGGTTGGCGTCCGTGTCATGATAGTAAGAGAACTCGAGGTGCGGCAGCAGCAAAGTCAGGTGGGAGTAGTACGTTCGACTTTTTAAATGCAGCGGCAGAAATTGATAATAATATTGATAGCTCAGCAGCTCCTCGAGTCGCGGACCGTTTGATATGTGCGGACATGAGTTATTGCTGTTTTTAGTTTTATTATTATTATAGTTACAGTTATTATTAAAATCAAGTGGATTAAGAAGATTCGCTGGGCTGCTGCTTTTAAATTGGTCGTTGTTTTTGGTCAGCGCCTGTGCAGCGGCGGCCGCCTGCGACGGCGGCGCGGCCTTGTGCGTGACCACGAGTACAAAAATGTTTTCCAACGTGAAGTCGGATTCGTAATTAAAATTTTTGTGAAGTATTTCTAACAATGCCTTTTTTACTGCCTTCTCCTTCTCTTTTTCCCAGTTCGTATTATTATTATTATTATTATCACCACCACCTTTATTTTCCGAGGTCGATGGTAAAGTTTGGTGCGCGCTGAGTCGTATTAGATTGTTGTTTTTTATGTACTCTTCATTTTTTCCATACTCCGTTGCTTTGTCTTTATCCGAGGACAAAAGAGGCTGCTCTTTCAGAAAATTATAGCTGTCTCTATTCTGATGCGCACGGCCATTGCTGCCGAGTAGCCAAATTTTATGCTCTTCACAATTTTTGTTTGTAGCTTCTTCCAATTCTGTCGGACATGTAATGTTCAGCAGACGCTTTGGCAACGCAATTTCA
>AUXK01000240.1:0-11069 GCA_000482165.1 Strigomonas oncopelti | reverse complement strand
TCCTTTTTCTCTCTTGCAAATGAAAGCGAATTTTTTACGTTTTTTTTCTCTTTATTTTTTTCTTTTTTATTCTTGAATATATGCAATTTTTTTTTATTTTCTCATGCGACATGCGGTGTTGCTCAGAAACAAACAAATGCGTATTTAGCGACGCTTCTACTGATACTGCAAGCGTATTGTATTACATAACAAAGCAAAAGGTCTTTTTTACTTTTTCAGCAACATATATTCTGGATTCACTGCCCGGTGCCTCTGGTTCAAATGTATACATACATATATATATATATACATTGTGTGCACTCACTCAAAAACAAATGCGCTCTCTGACTCTGTTATTATTGTCTTTTGTCTTCGTGCTTTCTTTCTTTCTTTTTTTTTTTTTTTCTCTCCTTGTGAGAACGAAAAGAAAGTTCTCTAACATGAGCGCCGACTTCTCCCTGCTGGGTCACCTCAATGTGAAGATAGCGGCTCCTGCCGCCTACCAAAGCGAGCCGCAGGAGGTGAACCGCTGCCGCGTGTGGTCGCCGGTGCGCAGACCTCCCGCAAGGGAAGAAGTAACAAAGCTGCAGCCCGCCGCCAGGAGGCCGCAGCCCAAAACCAAATACGCCGACCCGACCAGCGAGGTGCTTCTCAAGAGGGAAAACAACGAAACGGTGGAGTATGCGGTTTACAACGCCACAGTGCCGTCCATCTACGGCGTGAACCAGCAGCTGGCCGAGGAGAAGCGGAAGAAGCAGATTGTAGAGGCGGAGAGTGAGAAGAGAGCGCTTGTCCCGCCGCTCATCGACGCCGCCGAGGCGCGTGAGGCGCAGGACGCCCGAAGGCGTCTGCTAGACGACCTGTACCAGTCCAACCTGGAGCAGGCACAGCGCAAGAAGGAGGAGGCGCTCCGCGAGAAGGAGCGCCGCGCCGAGCTCGAGGCAGCCGCCCTGCAGTACGCCGAGGCGCAGGAGGAGCGCGAGCGATGCGGCGAGAATGCGAAGCGTCACCGCGCCCTCGCTGCCACGACGGAGGCCAACCGAAGAGCCGCCGAGGAAAAGAAGCGGCAGCTGCTGGAGGAGAAGAAGCGCGAGTGTGGCCGCTACGTCAGCTCTCCGTTCCGCGAGGAGGACGAGAAGGACCTGCGGCAGAGGCGCCGCACCCAGGACGCGGAGATGCGGGAGGAGAACAGGCGCATGGCGGAGAGGGCCCGGCAGGAGCGTCTCCTCTTCGAAGAAAAGGAGAGGGCCGACGCCCAGCAGCGCGTGCAGCTAGACCGCGCGGCCGTCGCGCAGGAAAGTGCGCAGCAGCAAAAGAAGCGAACCGAAACTCGCCAGCTCTTTGAAAAGCTGGCGGCGCAAGCCGCGGAGCAGCGCCGGCAGCGCCAGGAGGAGGAGAAGAAGAGGGAAGAGGACATGAAGTTTTTCCCGAGCGAGTCGCCTCCGGTTGATGTGGCGGCCAAAAATAGAAAGGTGGACTTGCTGCGCGAGGAGAACCGCCAGCTGATTTTGTCGAAGAAAGAGAGAGAGCGGCAGGAGCGCGACGAGGCGCTTGCGTATGCCCAGCGGGTGGCGCAGAGCGCGGCGCTCGCGCAGGAGCAGGATGCGGCCGCGGAGTGCACGAAGAAGGAACGCCAGCAGAGGGAGCTCATGGATGCCCTGCAGGAGGCCGTGCGATCGAAGAAGATGCGCGAGGAGGCGGAAAAACGCGCTGATGACGGTCACGTGCCTTTCTACTTTGGCGCGGAGGACGAAATCGCTGCAGGGAAGCGGAAGAAGAGCAGTGAGCGGGCCCACTTCGAGTGTCTGCAGGCGGAGGCGGAGAGCCGCCGCAAGAAGCAGCTCGAGTACTTGAGGGAGGAGAGGGACTTCGCGCAGCTGCAGGACAAGCACGCCGCCGCGTTGGCGCGGAGCGAGGAGGCAAAGCTGCGGGAGCGCCTGGCACGGCAGAACGCAAAGTGTGTGGCGGAGCTCGAGAAGCAGATAAGAGAAAAGGAGGCCAGACATCGTGAGGCGCAGCACCAGCTCACGCATCGGATGCCCGTGGAGCCTGTTGCCCCGCAAAGAGCGCTGTACCGCTGTCCTGTTACTGGTAGCCTGCTGCCGGCGGAGGCTTTTGATTTTGGGCAGCACCACTGAAATCTCTACCCATTTACTCCAGAATACTGTATTTACTTTTAGCTTCGTTTTTTTTTTGTTGTTGTCGTTGTTGTTGTTTTTCTCCTCTGTATGTTTCTCCCTTATTTTCGATACATTTTTTTTCTCTTTTTGAATACACCTCTTTAGATTGTTCAACCGCACGTGGTTACTGTATTATCTTTTAGATTTCGCACTACAACAACAACAAAAAAAAAAAAATGAACAAAACCCTACTCTTTTTGCTAATGATGCTCCGTGCATGTTATATTGTACACAACGAACGATACACCTTGTCGGGTGTGAGCGAAACTGAAGTTGGCCGAGAAACGTGTATTAATACATATATTTCGCTCTTGCACTTCACAGAATTTATTTATTTATTTTTTTATTTATTCACTATTTGTCACTTACCCCGTTATACCCCCTCACTCTTTCCGCACATGTAGCTTCAAATATACCAACAAAAGCACACGCAAACACAGTTTTTTTTTTTTTCTTTTTTTGTACAGCTCTACTGACGGCCAATACAGACAAGCAAGCAAGCAAGCGCACGGCTCAACAAAAGTAAAATTAGCAACTAACTACCGAAAGCGATGAATGCTGTTCTACCGTATACCACAAACCCCGAGCAGATGCTAGGCTGCGAGAAGATGAAGCTGCTGAACCCCAACTCCGCCGCGATCACCGGGCCCTACGTGAGCGTACGCAAGCCGCGGCTGGTGGTGGGCGGCCTGCTGCACAACTGGGACGCCGAGGCCGCGCAGTCCTTCCTGGCGGCGCCGAAGCAGGTGCAGACGTGGGACCTCTCGTGGACGGAGGACGAGACGCACTGGGAGGAGAACGTGCACCGCTGCACGTGCCCGGAGGACGCGGAGGACCTGCTGCCCGCCAAGTGGATCGGCTACCGCGTGCACAGCGACGTCGACGAGACGCTCGCGCGGGTGTGCAAGCTTTGCACCGCCCTCGTCGACCGCTTCGTCGCGCTGTCGCAGGGCAACAACGCCAGCGTCTCGACGGCGCGCTGGCGGCAGCACCAGGCCCTGTACGACCGCCTCGGGGCCGTCATGGAGCTGCTAGAGGCTTCCATCGGCGAGGCGGTGCCCATTCTGAAGCTGAAGGATCCGGAGTTTATGCGGCAGTGCTGGGGCCAGCTGCAGGACGAGGAGCGCATGGAGATTGTGTCCGCCTTGGGCACTGAGCAAACGACAGTCAGTTAGACTTTTACTATTATTATTATTTTCTTTCTCTCGTGCAAAGATAATGTCTGCGGAGGTATACATTTATAGATAGATTATATTACACATTATATATTTTTCGTTTTTTTTTTATTATTATTATTGTTTGTCGACAGGATAATGCTTTGCGTGTCAAAAAAAAAAAAAAAAAAGCAAGGTTTTCTGTATTACGCAATTGATGTTGCTGTTGTTGCTGCCGCACATTTTTCTTGTTTTTGTTTCACTCTTGCTGTGAAATACAGCCAACCTGTATTGCTCGTAGCTAAATGTGTCCTTTTGCACCACTGGGCTTTTCTGCACCTTCTGTTCCTTCTTTTTCTTCTTCTTTTTCGTTTTCTTTTTATTTCTCGCGTATAATAATAATTAATAATATATTTTTTATGCTACTTAGATATTAGTAAGTGTGCGCACAAAACTGTTTGTGTGCGTTAGTTTGTTCGTTTGTGCGCTTCTTCTGCAATGCGAAGATGCTTCCCTCGATTGCTGACCTTCCAGCAGCTCATCTGCGGGGACCGCATTGAGGAGGTCATGTCCACCGACGAAGGACGCCAGAAGGTGCTCGCACGGTGGCGCGACCTCACGCGAGACTACCCTGCGGCCCCGCTGCCGCTTCCCATTGCCACCTACGCTGTCGCGGCAGATGTGCAGGCCAACAGGATACACGACGCAGTGACCGTTCTGGCCGCGCACCCGCAAAAGGATGAGCTCACGCACCACGTCAATGATTACATCAAGAGCCACGTCGCGCTGTACACGTTAGAGTCTTTACAAAACCTGCTCGCCACAGTGCGCCTGTCGTCGGGCGTAGTGAAGGCGACCGAGTTCCTCTCCACGCTTGCCCTCTACGCGCTCACGACGCAGCAGTCCCCGGAGGTCCTGCTTGGCGTCCGCCACGCGCTGCTGAAGGAGCTGCGCTACAACGTCTCGGCGGCGGGTGTGCTGCTGCGCCCGCTGTGCTGCCTCAGCCGCCCGGTCCCCGAGGACGTGGAGGAGCTGCTGCAGGTCGTGCAGCTTGCCCAGCGCGGCTTCTTCGTCAGCCCGGACGACTTCGCCTTTGTGCTGCAGCTTTGCGCCGCGGCCGAGTGCGACGCGCAGGTGCGCGACCTCTGGGCGTGGATGCAGCACACGTCCGCCGCGTGGGACCAGGTGGCAGCCTCGATGGCCCTCATCGCCCTCTGCCGCCTCGGCGACGCGCCGGCCGCCTTGGCGTGCGTGCGCGGCCTCGCGGAGCGGACCCTCGTGCCGCTGGTCGACGCGCAGCGCGCGCTCATTTGTCTGCTGCAGGCGCAGACGCCGCCGGAGCTGCTTTACGCCGACCAGCTCGTCGACGTCTGGTACGCGCGCGAGCCGCTGTGGGTGGGGCCGGCGCAGAGCGTGGGCGCGGAGCTGCTCACCGCGCACTACGCCCATCGCGGCGGGCCGCGCCTGCTGCAGCTCGCTTCGCAAGCGGCGCAGGCGCTTCGATCGGACAAGGGCGAGGCGCGGCGCCTTTTGCTGACGGACGGCGTCGCGGTAGCGCTCTGCGCGGCGCTGCAGGTCGAGGGCGCGCGCACGCACAAGGACCTGCTCCAACTTTGCCACGCCGCGCATCGCCTCCATGGGCCTGCGCTGGCGGACCACCCCTCGCTGGTGTGCCTCGCCCTTATGGCCGCGAGGTGCCGCGACGAGCCTTTCGTCGCAGAGAGCAGCTTTCTTGTTGAGCTGAAAGCGATGTCGGACGCTAATTTTGCAAAACTGGCAATGAAAGTTGCGGAAGAGTTCACAGCGAGCTCCGCGGGAGACCGGCTGCGCCTTGTGCAAAGCGTGGCGAAGGTGTTGGGGAAGGTGGCGCCGAAGGAGGTCGAGATGTGGCTGCAGCTGCTCGAGGACGTGCGCAGCACAAGTCCAAACGGGCGTGTACCTCCATCATCACAGTAGACAGCGTAGCTCTTTGCATCAGAAGCACGGAAAAAGGGAAAAAACGAAAAAGGCTACCGAATTATAACTATTTTTTTTTTTTTTTCTATAGCGAACAAACAAAAAAAAGCTGTAAATGCGCTTTTTCATTTTTGTCTAATTGACAGCAACTGTTTTTTTTTTTTTTTTACTGTTGTTATAATTGCTATTCTCTTCTTTCTTCTGTATCGCTTTTGTTCTAATTTTTTGTTTTTCTCGCAAATAGAAAGAAAAGAAGATTGTTTGCAACAGCACCACGAGGACAAACACACACGAATCTGCGAAAAGGAAAATAAATAAAGAAAATTTACATTTGGAAGAAAGCGACAAGAAAGCAAAGCACGCGAGCCGAAATGTCTGTTGAGCCTACACTTAAGAACTTCGGCTCCCTCTGTGAGCAGGTCACCAAAGAGCCGTCTCTGACCATAAAGCAGGAGATTGTCAAGGGCTTCGTCCACCGCTACCAGGGTGACCTGGGCCTGCTGCTGAAGCTGCTGCTGCCCAAGTACGCACAGCGGATCTACAACGCGCAAGAGAAGCAGCTGCTGCGGGCCGCCTCGGTCGTGCTGCAGGTGCCGGAGGATGCGCTGAAGGAGGAGTGGAACCGCAACGGCTGTGTGGCTGAGACAACGCAGAAGTACTTCAAGCCCTCCTCTGCCCAGCTGGATCGGAGCGGGTGGTGCGCCATGACGCTCGTCGAGTTCGACCAGTTCCTTGACCGCATGGCCGCCGCGAGCAACGAGCCGGCGCGGTGTGCGGTGTTGAGGGACTTCTTCGGCGTC
Organism: Strigomonas oncopelti; assembly: GCA_000482165.1. Classification (NCBI taxonomy): domain Eukaryota; phylum Euglenozoa; class Kinetoplastea; order Trypanosomatida; family Trypanosomatidae; genus Strigomonas; species Strigomonas oncopelti. Next base: position 5,000 of record AUXK01000240.1, on the reverse strand, counting down.
GCGTGCACCCACGCCGTGTACTACTTCTTTCGCGAGCTGAAGCTGGACCTCCGCCTTGGCGCCGGCCTGCGCATCATCCTCGGCGGCCTGCACCCCAGCGCGTACGAGATCTTCCAGCACTGCGCCGACATCCAGCAGGTGGTGCGGCAGGTGAAGGCGAGCCCGGCGCCGGCCGCTGCCGCCGCCGCCGCCGACGAGGCCAGCCGCGGCAGCAGGGACGACGACGGGTTGGGCGCGTCCCGCGCGCCGACACCGAGCGTCTCGCCGCCGCCGACCGGTGGGGGCGGCGGCGTGCGGGCGGACAGCGTCGCCGTGCAGATCCAGCTGGGCGTCCCCCTCGCGCCCATGCTCGCCGCCCCGTGCAAGTCGGTGGACCAGGTGCTCGCCAAGTGCCCCAACGGCGCCTTTTCGGAAGTGAAGTACGACGGGGAGCGCATCCAAATTCACAAGCAAGGCAACACGCTGCACTTCTTCGCGCGCTCGCTGAAGCCGATGCGGGCCGACAAGTACGCCGGGCTCGACAAATACCTCAGCGAGGCCATTCTGGCCGACACGTGCATCCTCGACGGCGAGATCCTGATGGTCGACATGAAAACCTCCATCCCGCTGCCCTTCGGCACGCTCGGGAAGCACCGCAAGACGCAATTCACCTCCGCCTGCCCGTGTGTCTTTCTTTTCGACATACTGTACAAGGATGGCGTGCCGCTGCTCAAGCTGCCGCTCGACGAGCGCCGCGCGGCGCTGAAGGCAGCCGTCCGCTTCACCCTCCACCGCGTCATGTTCTCGGAGCTCTGCCTCGTGGAGGGCGACCTCGCGCAGCAGCGGGCGACGCTGCAGAAGCACCTCAACCGCGCCATCGCGGAGGGTCTGGAGGGCCTCGTGGTGAAGGACCGCAAGGGCGTCTACGAGCCGCGCGCGCGGCACTGGACGAAGGTGAAGAAGGACTACCTCGACGGCCTCGCCGACTCGGCCGACCTGCTCGTGCTCGGCGCCTGGTTCGGCAGCGGCAGCAAAGGCGGCCAGCTGTCAACCTTTCTGATGGGGTCCGTCGACACCTCGATACCGGAGGGCGCGCCGGGGCGCTACAAAACCGTGTGCAAGGCCGGCAACGGCCTCGACGACTTGCAGATCACCGTGCTCTCGAAGAAGTACCTCGAGCGCATGCAGCCCGCCAAGGGCGGCGCGCCGGCGTGGCTGGACTGCCACACGCTGCACATGCCCGACTACGTCGTGAAAGACCCTGCGAAGGCGGACGTGATGGAAATTATCGGCGCCGAGTTCTCCGCCACGAAGCACCACACGTCCGGTCTGTCCATCCGCTTTCCCCGCATCGTGAAGATACGCGACGACAAGACGGCCGACACGGCCACGACGTGCCAGGAGCTGCTGCAGCTCTTCCAGGTGTCCAAAGAGCACGACCGCAGTGCCGGCGTGTCGGACGGCCTCGAGCTGATCGACAACTACGTGAAGCTCGAAGACGGGGAGGAGGAAGAGGGGAACGGCGGTGACGGCGAGAACTCCAACTCACGCCCAGCCCCACCCTCCCCAGCCCCGCGCGCGGCTGACGTCCTCGCTCCCGTCCCTGCTCCCACCACCGCCCCTGCGGCAAGTGCGGCGGCCAAGAGGCCGCGGTCGCCGTCGACCACGCTCGCGGCGCCGCACGCGAGCGACGACGCGGCTCTCTCCTACGTCCAGCACGGCGACGCGACGCAGCCGCAGGTGCCGCCGACGGAGAGCGTCGTGGTGGCGCACTGCGTCGCCGTGGGCGGCCAGTGGTCCTCGCGCGGCTTCATGGGCCACATCACGCGCGTCTTTGGCGACATCGCCGCGAAGGCGTACGAGCAGTCGGCGGACGACCGCGACCTCGGCGCCGTCGTCGTGACGGAGGTCGGCCCCGCCACACGCCCGGGCCGCTTCTACGTCGCGACGCTGCTCGCGCAGGAGCCGCCGGCGCCCGGAAAGGTGCCCGTCGTCGACCAGCCGAGCCTCGAGAAGGGCCTGCGGCACAGTCTGCGCTTCGCGGCGCGGCAGGGCGCGTCGCTGCACGTGGTGCCGCCGCCGCCCGCCTCGGCGGCCGACTGGATCGCCGTCGATGCGCTGCTGCGCCAGTCGGCCGCACGCGACGGGGTGCGCGTTGTTGTCTACGGCGCCCCTCCCCCGTCGCCCGCGCTGCCTGCCGCGACCTGCCCCGCCGCCGCCGCCACGCCACCGCCGCCACCAGCTCGGTCGCAGGACGGGGGAGAGGCAAGCGCGCTCTTCGCGGGGCTCCGGGTGCAAATTCTCTCGGCCTACACCGCCCACGCGGTGCACCTGTCGGACCTGCTGCGCCGCGGCGGCGGGCAGGTCTGCAGCGTTGCCCCGGTGTATCTGCGCGACCAGCCGTGCGACTTTGTCGTGTACGTGCCCGGCGCGGGGCCGCTGCCGGGCGCGGCCGACCTTCCGCCCGCTGTGCGGCTCGTGAGCGACCAGTGGGTGACGGACAGCGCCGCGGCAGGGCGGCGGGCGGAGACGCGGCTGTACACCGCGGAGGTGCAACGCGTGCTCGCCCACCGCGTCCTCCGCCTGGACCCGTCCCTGCCGCTGCACGGGGAGTGGACTCGCTGTGCCGCGCTGCTGGGCGCGACGCTGACTCAGGGCGAGGATGCCAGCTGCTACGTGACGGAGCAGCTGGCAGGCGTGCCGTCGACTATGCAGGCGCGCGCGGTGCGCCCACGGTGGCTGATCGACTGCGGCCTCACACAGACTGCACTACCGTACGACAACTATAAGCTTGCTTAGTGAGAGAGAGAGAGAGAGAAAATGAAAAAGGGAGCGAGAAAGTAAGACGGCGAGTTTGTTTTTATTTTTGCGCGTTTGTGAACGCGCACGTAGATCTTTAAGTCGTCTTTCAGAAAGAAAGCAATCCGAAAAATATTTCAGTTTTTATGTTTTATTTTATATACATTTTTTGTTTTCACGGCTTTTTTTCCTTTTTTTTTTTGTTTTCTTTTATGTCTCGTATTCTACTTTACTTTCTTTCATGCCATATATTTACTGTGGTGACGACGTCTTCAGGCATGTCTGTCGCATTGCTCGCGTTTTTGCATTATCACTCTTTTCATTACAATGTTTGGGTATTTTTTTCTTAGTTTCTTGCTTTCCAGAATTGTAAGCTGTAAGTTTTTTTTCTGTATTGGAAAAGTGCGGTTTAACATTAACAGTATGCATGCATACACAGAAATATGTTCTTTGTGCTTCGTTGTGTTCAAAAAGTCTTATTCGCAATTGTATTTTTCTTTGTCCTTATGCCTTTCTCACATTAGCACACTTTCTTGTGTGAATCAAAAGTAGTTGTTTCTTATTTTCTATATTTTTCTTGTTCAAGTTTTTAGTTTTTTTCATCTATATCCTCATACAATTTGCACTGCAGAAAAGATGACGTCGACGGCGACTCCGCCCTCCCTGGAGATGCTCAACAAGCTGCAGCTGTTCCGCACGACGCTTGTCACCTTTTTAGAATGGAAAAACTTCAGCGACGTCATCACCGGGTGTTATGTCCGGGTGCTCCTGGAGATGCGCAACGAGGACGCGCGGCGCGAGAGCGGCGACCGCTACTACATCACGTGCGTCAAGGGGGCGCAGAAGGGCCCCGTGTACTCCGGCTTCTCCACCGATGGCGCGACGACGGAGTGGCACGTGCTGGTGGAGCTGCCGCCGTGCTTCAAGTCGACGCACAACGGCAACGTAGTGCAGCTGACGTCCATTTCGAACAGTCCGTTCCGCCCGAGCGAGTACCAGAGCTGGATTGAGAATGTGCAGGCAAGTCGGCAGCACTTCCCCAGCCTGCCGCAGCTGCAGTTCCGCCTAGGCATGCTCGAGGAGCAGAAGCAGCAGGCCCTCACACTGGAGCCCCGCAAGCGGCGCAACGACGAAGACCCGGAGACGACGCAGTTGCGGGAGCGCAAGATAGCTGAGGTGCGCGCTCGGTTGGATAAGGAGATCGCCGCGACGCACGTGAAGATGCCCTTGATCGACAATTTGCGGAACTACAGCCTGGAGGCTCTGCAGGAGATGGAGCGCGAAATTTTAGACTTGATCACCAACGCGCGGATGGCGATCAACGAGCGCTCCAAGTGCATGATTTGCCACAACCGCCTCTGCACCGAGATCTGCTACCCGTGCAAGCACCAGGTGCTCTGCAAGGACTGCGCATCGCACATTAGAGGCCGCTGCCCGGTGCCGGGGTGCACTATTCCTGTCAAGATGACTTTTGAGGCGTACACTTCTTAAAAACAAGGTCACACGCACGAGCGCATGCACGCACGCACACTTGAACGCGCTACTTACTTCGCACGACTCTTCACTTTTGCATTTTTGCTTTCTCGCACTTTTATGTATACGATACTCTTTTGATGTTTTTTTAGTTTTTTTTATTTCACCCTTTTTTTTGTGTGTGTATTATTTTGCCGCTGTTGTTGTTGTTGTTATTTTTTGCTGTTTGACGAGCGTACTCTAAAATTCTTATTTGTTTTTTTCTTCTGTCTTCTTATCCTGCACGCACGCACGCACGATTACAAGTTGCGATTTGCTTTGTATGTATTTCTTTATATGACTGGCATGAAGGCTTCTATTATTCTTTATGTTACTTTATTATTCCAATTTCTCGAGCCTCGCGCGTGTAGCGTATGAATTCAGCCGTTTGCTGACCCTTAGCGTATCAAGCGCGCCAATGACGTTGTGTGATTTGTAATGACTTGAAAAAGTTCGTTGCGGAGTATCATACGCCCATCTTGTTCTCTTCGAATTGCCTCCCTTCCCTTCCCTTCCCTCTCCTCCCCTGCGCGTTAAGGAGTATCGTAAAAAGGCGATACTGTTATTTTTTTTTATATAAATATTATAGTTTCATTTTAGCATTCATTTTCTGCCAGATCGAAAAAAAATTAGAGTTGTCCTTTTGTTTTTTGTTCTGTTTTTTATTTTTCTTTTTGTACCGTAAACGTAGCTAAATATATAGATATACA
>AUXK01000239.1:0-11097 GCA_000482165.1 Strigomonas oncopelti | reverse complement strand
CACACGTTGCTTCTCCTGAAGCCACGCCTTCCTTTGCGGCACCCCTAAGCCGGCCGGTGGCTGCGCCAGCGTGATGATTGAAAAGTAGCTTCTTGATGAACCGGCCGCAGCCGATGCCGTCGTTGTAGGCTGGTCTGTGCTGTTCTTCTCTTGGGGGCGCGCGCTCGAGTCTGTGCAGTTGGCAGGGGCAAGCACTTTCACAATGGGCTCCTTCGCGGGCGCACTTGCTTTTGAGAGGCCGTCTGGCGTCGGTGTCGATGGTTTCTGCGGCACTGTTCGTGGGTTTGCTGCAGCAGCCGCTCGATCTGCGTCACCGCCTTTTGCCAGGGAAGGCAAAGGGGCCACAGGGGCATCAAAAAGCAGAGGCGGCAGAATGCTATCAAAACTTGTGTGAGCTTCTTTCTTTGTCTGCGGCGTGTGACTTGGCGCCTCGCCGCCGTCGTCGGCGCGAGAGTCTTTTGCCATCCACTTGGCCATCTCGCGGTCGCTCCAGAGATCCCAGTCGGAGGTGGCAGACGGTGTGAAGTCCATGTTCATAGCAGGACTCTTTTTTTCCGTCGACTTTGCCTCTTGCACGCACGCGCTTGGCTGCTGCTGCTGCTGCTGCTGCTGCGTAGAATCAGCGTCTTTTGTTTTGGGCAAGAAGGAGAGGTGCGAAAGAAGCGCTGACATGCTGTCCGTGTCTGCCTGAGTGTCCGTGTAAAGCAGCGAGGACTGGGGCGCCACCTCGCACAGCATGCGCTGCCATTCGTCACGTGCGGTCGTGGGCGTCGTATTGCTGTGTTTGCCACGGTTTGCCATGATCGGAGCCACACCGGGCTCCTTCCTGGGAGAGGATGCTGTTGTGGCATTCACCAGCGCGTGTGCAGCGCCAGAGGGGGAGATGGTGTCGGTGGCGCTTGCGGCCACCTTCTTTTGTGGCAAGAGCGCATCCAGCTGCACACGCTTCAGCCAGTCCATCGTCGCACGCGAGTTCCATGCCCATCCTTGGAGCAATTCATCCGCGTAGCCGCAAAGTCGCTCTGCCTGCACCTCCCCCCGCGTCTGCTCCACAAGTGCGCGCCCCAGCGCCGAGGAGTGATCCCTCCCGCAGGCGCCAAGGCTGCCCAACAACTGCGCTTCGTTGTACTGTGCGGGTGTTTGCTGGTAAAGGGTGGAGAGGTGGTGCCGCTGCGTGCGCTGCTCCTCGTTGTTGCACTCGCTCTGCATGTGCTCAATCTCATCCGCGAGGGCGAGCTGGTATATACTACCAAGGCGGTCACCCACCACCCAGCGGACGCGCGAGAGGAGTGAGGCGGTGGACATGGCTTTCCCTGCCGCCGCTGCCGCCGCTGCGTGCCTTGCTTCTTGTGCTTCTCCTTTGGCACCGAAGGTGCGCGCCGCTGGTGACGAGGGTTTTAGCTTCGCGGCATCGGCAGCAGCGAAGCTGGCGAGTGGGAAGACCGCCTGCGCCGTGAGGGCGCTGCTTGCGAAAAAGATGGCGACCTCAGTGAAGTAGTGATGCTGCAGCAGCACGCTCTCAAAGGCGGAAGTGTGCTCTCTCCGCTCGGGCGCGTCTGCCTGTGGCGCACTTTTGCAGTCGAGCGACCCCGCGTGCGACATCAGCACGTGCGTCGTGCCGTCCTTGCAGCCGGCAAAGAGAAACATACCATCTTCTTCACCCGTTGCCGTTGCGGTTGCCGTTGCCGAGGCAGGATACAGGAGGACATCAATGGAGTCGATGAGGAACTTTTTGTTTTCCTCCGTGGCACTATCGCTTTTCGTGTGCTTGTTGCCGTGACGTGGAATGAACATTTGGTGCGAGTGGTAGAGCACGATGCGACTTTGCAGCCGCTCCATTGCCTCCATCTGCGCCTGGGAATCGTTCCGCTTGACGTTGGTGTGCCCACCTTCGCCGCTGCCGCTGCCGGTACTGCTGTTCTGCATGTCGGCCAGCAGATGCTTTACCTCAACAAACATGATGTTGCCCTTGTTCGTGGCCACGACGAGCAGGAAACTCTCCGTGGGCTGCCCTTCCGCTTCGCGCTTGCCACCTGTGTCTGTGCCACCGCTACTTGGTGCGATCTGGGTGCTCGTCTTTGTGCGCTTGCCGCACCGTTTCTTTCGCCGCGTGGGCACCAGTCGACTAGCGCACTGGAAGTACTCATCCTCCTCCAGCGCGAGTGTCGTCGTGAAAACATCATCGTGGAACAGCTTCAGCGGCGTTTTGTAAACGGGCAAGGCGCGGGCGCAGCCGTCGTGGTGCGACACGAGGAAGAACTGCGTTCGCCCAATAAGAAGACTGTAGTGCTCCGTCACCCGCAGCGGCGCGGCGAAGTGCTTGTGATGGCCCCCAAAGCGAGGTACGTAGTTGGTGTCGTCCTCCCCTTCTTCGTCTGCTGTCACATCGTCAAGCTGTCCAGGCTCGCTCTTTCCCGCTCCAGGCGCTCCCTTTAATGTCGCTGCCGCGGGCGCTAAACAAGAGCCTTTTTGCTTCTGCTTGGCTTGCGACGACGGTGAAGACGTGCGCAGCTGCACATGTAAGGGGAGAACCTTGAGCACCTCTTCACCAAAAGTGACCACCCGTCCGCCCACACCTGCCACGCCCACATTTCCACTACCGCGTCTTTCTTCCAATGCCGAGAAAGTGGTGGGCGTGGCCGCAGGGGAGGAGAAACTCGTGGATGCCGCGCCGGACCGACTTGAGGTCTCCTCCTCAGATCGTTTTTTCTTGCTGGCGGCGGACAGCGAGTCTGCCACCGACGAGGACGCCAGTGGAAAAACGAGGTGCGCGAGCTCGTTCGCGCGTGCGCTGGGCTTCAGCCACGCGATCTTGTGGCGGTATATATTCAAGAACTCGTTCGAAATCAAGGTTGGCACCTTGTTCCCGTGCGCATCTTCTCCCTCGGCCTGCTTGTTGTGTTTCTCATTCTCTTCATCTTCTTCGTCGTCGCCATCGATCTCCTCCCCGGCTGTTTGTCCACCCGCCGCCAACTTGGGCGGGACGACAGAGCGCCGCTTTCGCAGGGTCAAATACGCATCATCGGTGTACATGCGAAACTTCACTGCCTCCCCGTTCAGCGTGATGCCCGTGACAAGCAGCGACTCTATCTTCGCCGCGGGAAAAGCGGCACCACCAAGCAGCGAGGAAAAGGCGGAGGGCTGGGTCGCTGCACCTGTGCCGCTGCCGTCGTCATAGTCGTCGTCACTGCTGTCGCTGCTGCTGCGACCACTGCTTATGTTGCCGTCCCTGTCGTTGCCTCTCTTTCCCCTCAAAATCGTTTTTGTTGCCCGTGTCCTTCGCTCCACACGCTCCTGCGCCTCGTACAAGTCATGGCAGAGCAGCGAGACGATGGGGTACAAAGAAGTGAGCGAGGCCTCAAGATGAGCGATGAGCTTTCCCTTTTGCTGGTCCAGCCCCGGCTGGGAGGCCCAGACATAGATCTCGCCAGTGACGGTGCCGACCACAATGCGGGTGTTCTGCAGCCCAATCGCCAGCGCGGTCAGACGCACGCCGTTGTGTGACAGCGTGAAGAAGGGTACGTAGCTTTCGGGAGTGAAGATGTCGGGCACGGCTGTTGTTGCGCCATCGTTGCCGCAGCGCTGACGCAGCCGTCGTCTTGCATGCGCCTGCTCGAGCTCGGCGTTCGGCGTGAAGACCAGCGCCAGCCCATCCACGCCGCCCGTGACAAAAAAGGAGCTGTCCGACGCGACCGCGATGACGGTGACGCTGCTGCTGTGCGAGGTCGGCGTCGTGCGTGCTTCCTTGGCGGCAATGCGCCACACCTGCAGCGAGCGGTCGACCCCGGCGGACCACAGCACGTCGTCGTGCTGTGGGTCGAACTGCACCGACGTGATGGCGCGGCGGTGTCCGTTGAGGAAGCCAAGCTCGGTGCCGGCAATACCCGCGTAGGAGAGGCGCAGCGAGCCCTGCTCGTCGCCGACCACCATCAGCTTGCCGTCGAGAGAGAAGGCGAGGTTGGTGAAAGGCGCGCTGCAGCCACCGCGCAGCTGCCTGCTCGCCACGCCAGATGCAAAGTCGAACAAGACGACACGGCCGTCGTCGCACGCGATCGCGCACGTGACAACGAGTGAGGGCACAAAGGCGAGCGAGCGGACGGCGGTCTGGACGTTGTGGCATTGGAAGGCGTAGGGCAGCACGTGGCGTTCCCCCGACTCCACCTTGGGTGTGGCGAACAGAGCCTCCTCGTTCAGGTCGCGCGTGTTGATCAAGAAGACCTTTCCTCCCCAGCACGCCGTCGCCACCACCTCGCCCGCGCGGTGGAAGGCCACGGCAGAGACGGGGTACTCGTGATGGCGCTCCGCGCGAAATGGCTTCAGCGTGGTCTGCTTACCTGCGACGCGAAGCGAGCTGAACTTATTCGAGGCCTTCGACGACAGCATACCCCCTCGCAGGGGCGGCAGCGGACCTCCTTTTTGCTTCTTCCGCTGCTCGTAGAGGGCGGTCAGCGTCGCGTGCATTGAGGACGTGCCGCCGAGCACGTCCCAGAAGAGACAGTACGTGTCGTAGCCACCGGTGCACACTAGCGGCTCGACGGGGTGGCACACCAGCGAGCTGATCTGGCGCAGGTGGCCTGCCCCCACCTGCAGCAGCGTTCCATCTTCGACACTCCAGACGTAGAGCAGTCCTTGCTCACACGCGCTGATCAGCACATTTTCGCGGGTGCTCAGGAAACACAGCGCCGTGACGGCCGCCGCGTGCTTCAGGGAGGCGCACACAAGCTCCGGCGTCGTCGTCGATGCGACGCGCACGACGGCGTCTTCGCAGCCCAGGGCGACAAGCTTGCCCGAAGAGTTGATCGTCATGCAGCGGATCTCGCGCGGCGCGGGGTGGTACAAGGACAGCCGGGTGTCGCCGCCTTGCTGTGTGGCGTTAATCCAGCGCGTCCAGGTGTGCGCCAACGACTTTTCACCGCTGTTGTTGTTTTTGGTACTGTTGCTTATGCTGCCGCTGGTGCTCGATTGGGTGCTGCTGGCGGTGGCGGTGGCGGGCAAGGCAGGCGGCAACACTTGTCCATCCACGCCCCTTTCTTTTCCTGCTACTGCCGCGGCCTCCTTGTGCAGATGGTGGTGAGCGGCGTCACGGCGATGTGACAAGAAGTTCACATAGCGCATGCTATAGCGACTGAGCGCCGTTTCTTCGCCGGCGCTGTTCAGCACACACTGCGTCAAGAGGTCCGGGCGACGCGACAGAATGTGGTAGTTGTTCTGCAAAAACAGAACAACAGGCTCGAGCTTTTGACGCCACATCTCGTTCTTCGCGACGATGTGCAAGTAGGACAGGTACCGGATAAGCGGCTGGAGCATGCTCACATCGCGCAGCAGCGTTTCGACAAAGGGGAGGTAGCAAACCAAAGTGACGGCGAGATCGAGACGGTTGCTCTGCACAACGCTCTGCAGCACGCCAAGCAGCTCGTGCGGCGCGTAGCGCAGCGGGAGAAACACACACGGGATCGACGGGTCCTTCATGTTGCGCTGAATCGACTCTGTCACAAAGCGCAGCTGGCAGCTAGTGCGCCCCGTGTCGGAGGCGAGGGGCTGGTACAGCAGCTCGGCGGCCAGCATGCGCTCCCACGCGCGGACGCGGTCGGAGTGGTACGGGAGGTAGGTGGTCCCGATGGAGGCCTCGAAGAAGGAGTTGCACAGCATCAGGCAACCGTGGCGGGAGCTGATGCAGGTGCCGAGGAGCAGGTCGACCAAACGCGTCGCCATGGCCACATTCGACACAAGGCGGTAGAGGTTGTACTCCATGATGCCCCCGACAGGCTGTCGCAGGTACAGCGTGGTGAGCACGAGGCAGACGGTCGTGTGGTCGAAACACTTTTCAATTTCCTTGAACATTTTTTGGAACAGCGGCCCAATCATCGCGGGAAGGTACCGCACGTCGTCGCGCAGCGTGTCAAAGCTGCTGAAGAGGCGCAAGTAAGTCAGCGCGGATGTCAAGTAGCTGGGGCGCCCCGCGTCCTGTTTGCGCAGCAAATCTTTCAGCTCATTCAAATCCATCGTTTCCTGGAGGCGCTTGCCGACGTGGGCGAGGTGGAGCCGCACCAGCTGCGCGCGCTCCGTGTAGTCGAGCAAAGGCAGCGTCTTTTCGTGCACTGGTGGTACCCGCGAGTGGAGCGCCGACGCGATGAGCGAGGCGGGGCCGGTGGAGACGATGTAGCGGACGGTGGGGCCGACGCCAGGGCTCACCAGCGCGCCGAGGTGCTGCACAATTTGCTCCCGCTCCGAGGAGCGATCCAGGCCGTCCAGCAGGACGACAATGGACCTGTTTTGGTGGCGCTTCGCTGCAATGTAGATTTGGGGAAGCACCTGAAGGAGGCTTTCCGTCGAGTCGCTCTCGCGGATGTGAAACTCTTCCGCGAGGCCGACCTGCCACACCAGGGAGAGGGCGACGAAGAAGACGACGCTGCGCAGACTCCCGTCGCCTGCCTGTGAGGCGTAGTAGATCACACAAATGTTCATCCGGTTGAGCCCGAAAAGGTGCTGGGCGACGGCGGCCATCGCGGACGACTTGCCGTCGCCGTCTTCGCCGTAGAGAAGGAGGATGTGGCTGTGCTTGGAGGCCACGGCCACGTCGTCGCCGAGCAGCTGCGTCACCATCTTGCCCTCTTTATCCTCGGACGTCAGAGCCCACTCTTGTGCGGGCGGGGCAGCCGCCGCGGCACCTACCTCAGAAGGCATTTCCTCGCTCCTCCCCCCTCCCGCATAGAGACTCGAAGCGACTCCACCTTCGTCCTCTTCGCGCCCTCCGCTGCCGCCGCCGCTGGTGCTCACGGCGACGTCGCCCGTCAGCGCAAAAGTCGCCAGCGCCTCCACCACCTTGTCAGGCGGGACATACAGCTTGCACAGTTGGTCCATAAAGCCGTGCATGTCGTCAAAGAGACTCGTGTAATATTGAGCCTTTGCCTTCTCGGGGGCCGTGGCGGAGGGGGCGGATGCCTTGAACGGCGACGGCGCCTTGGCGTCCATCTCCACCACCTTCTCCCGCTCCCGCTCCTTCGCGCTCACGAGACTCTCCGCGCTCACCCCACACACCTGCGCCACAATGGATGTGATGGCCGAGAAGGCTTTGGCAGCAAAGTCCGACATATCAAGCAGCACATCCTGCGAGGTCAACACCTTCTTCTGGTCCCACGACCCGGCGGTAGCGGTCACATACGATCGCAGCAGGGGGACGTCTTCCAGTCGTAGCCCCTTCTTTTCTCCTTCGGCGCCGCTCGCGTCCGCTGCTGCTGCTGCTGCGTTCCCCCAGCTTTCTTCTTCCGACGCCCCGCGCCGGATCTTGCGCAGCATCGCCTGCTCCATCGCGTCCTCCTCGCCGCCGTCCCCCGTCTCCATCGCCTGCGCATTGCGTTCGGTCGTCGCCGGCCGCTCCATGTAGGTGGCGTGGTAGGAAATGATGGGCAGCTGCTGCGAGGCAATGAAGTCAGCCAGCTTCGCAATGCGCTCCGTCGTCTGCGGTGTGTCGGGGTCGTACACCCGCCCGCGGTCGTCGGCGGGGAGGGACTGTTTCAAGGGCGCCTGCTCGCGCGCGAAGAAGACCGCGCCGTGCGGCTGCCCCGCCCCGAGGCGTCGCCGCACATTGTAGATGCCGTGCCGCATCTCTAGCTCCGTGACAGACAACTGGCCGGCGGCCTCCTCCGGCAGGTCCCGCAGCCACCCGTAGTCCTCCAAGTCCACGTCGTCGGCGGCGACCACGTGCAGCGGGTTAGGACACGAGCCGTAGCGGGCGCCCAGCATCCCGATAAAAAAAGGTGCACACCGCGACACCTCGTTGAGGCACACCGACGTCGAAAGGTTCTCCGCCGTCGCCGACTCCGTGATGCCCCAGCGCAAATCCACCTCGAGCAGGCTCACCTTCAGCCCGCGCTCCGCGGCCCAGCGACGGACGTGCGGAAAGACATCGAGCGTGAGCGCGTTGCGCTCGTTGTTCATGTCCAGAAAGGTGGACGAGACAAAGAAGCGGCACTCCCGGTACTGCGTCAGGAGACCACGAGCCACGAAGGGGTAGGTGCCCAGGCTTACCTCACTGCGCGCGGCTGTCTCTGTCTGCGTGAGGTGCGTGCTCGCCACTGTGTCAGCGCCAGCGTCGAGGACACTGCCTGACGCGTTCATTCTCGAGGTTGCTACCGTGGTGGCGGGGACGATTGTCGTTTCGTGCGCCTTGCGCGTCATCATTTTCTTCCGCAGCCCGCTGCTTCTCCCGTAGTCTTCCAGTCGCCGGTTGGGCGCCACCTTGGTAAGAGTAATGAAAGAGTTGGGGTGCTCTACGTGCACCTCCGCCTCCACCGCGGTGGAGGCGGCGACCGTGGCCAGCCCGCTCGCCAGCACGCCGTTGTCCGTTTCTCCCTCCGCACTGCGGGAGAGAAGCGGCCCGTGCAGGTTCGCCAGCGGCAGCCTCGTCGCGCTATCATGCAATAGCGTGGTAGGGTGGGGCTTCATCCAGTCAATGGTGACGGGCATGCTGTTCGCGGTGGGGCCGCTCGTGGAAGGCGCAGGGGACTTCGCAGCGGACTGCGTCAGCCCACCGCCGCTGCCGGTTCCACTTCCGTCATAGTAGTTGCTGTGAGGAACGCTCTTGCCCTTGTCACCCGGCAAAGTGCCGAGCGTCGCCGACACCGCCGCCATGCTTTTCCTCCGCTGCGCTTTCTGAGTCAGCTGAATGCCGTCCAGTGCTTGTCTCCGCCGCTCCCGCTCGTAGTCGTCGCGGCGGACGGCGGAGCGGCTTACGTCGTAGAGCTCGTCCATTCGCTCCACAAGCGCACGCGGACCGCCGTGGGCTCTTTCTGCCAAGAGGCGCAGCACCGAGTCGCTCAGCCCACTGAGAAGGACATCATTGCGGTGCAGGTAGCGGTCGCGTGCCGGGTTCTGCGCCATCCGCGCGAGACCCTCCGCCGCGTCGGGCGCCGCCGTCTTTGGCTCCATCACGCTGAGCGCGAGAAAGATGAGGTGCTCACTGCCGTTGCGGCGCATGCGCTCCAGGTAAATGGGCAGGTCACCCAGCGAGGGCGCCTCCTTGTTCATATTCGCGTAGGTGTGGTGCCCGACGTCGACCACCATCACACTTGAAATGTTTACCTCGTTTTCAATGAGCTGGTCCAGAACACCGTAGGGGAAAACGGCGGAGGTCCGCTTCTTGTAGTACGCCTCCACGACTGAGAATCTCGCGCCGCCGCGCCTGTCCTGCCAGTCAAGTAGCTGTAGCTTACACCGATCGATGAAGCTCAACAAACGGGCTAACAAGCCTGTCCGTGCGGCGCTGCTCCAGCCCCCGTCGTCTTTCTCCCCGCCCTTCCCGTCCTGCTCCTCCCGCTGCAGCGACGAAGGGAGGACCTCATACGTGTCGGCAAAGCAGATAATCACGGTGCACTGCTCGCAGGCACGCTCCAACGCCAGTATCAGCAAAGCGGCCAGATCCAGGTAGGTCCGCTCCGAAGTGACGTGCGGCCGCGATACGCCACCGCCCATCGCCTTCACCTTCGACAAGAGGGCGTGAGACAGGCAGAAGATGACGATAGAGGCGCCCTTGATGGGCACGACGTTCAGCTTCACCGAGGTGACCAGCGCAGCCTCCAACGCAGCGTCGTAGTCGTACTTTTCGTACGGGTAGTCGCACGCCTCACAGAGCTGCTTGACGGTCCGCAGCGCCTTCTGCCTTACCTTTTTGTCGGTGACGCGCTTCAACGTGGTGGCAGTAAGTTGGCGTGCCAGTCCATACCGCTCGCGCGCGTCCGCCACTGCGAGAAAGGCGCTGTAAAAGCGGAACGGAAACTGCTTGCTGTTTGCCACTTCGTTCTCGCTGTACAGCCGTTGCAGCACCCTGTCGTGGGTGGCCGCGTCGCAGGAGCGCGTGATCAGGTTTCGCAGGTTGCGGAGCAGCGCCATGAAGGGCACCTTGCCTTCCGCAATGAGACGGTCCCAGACCGCCCCCTTGTTGCCCTCCTTTGCGAGCTGCGTCTCCCACGTCTCTGGCACAGGCAGACGCATGCGTGTGCCGGCCAATTGTGGCTGAAACACCTGTGGCTGGCGGCTGCCACCTTCGGCCGGCTTCGCCGTTTTGCTCGACGCCACAGGAGCCGCGCCGTCGTGCGAGGCGTCGAGCCCCATGCGGGCAAACTCCTCCGCCGTGGACGGGTAGCGGCGGCCGAGGAGGCAACACACTTCGTAAGCGGGTTTCGTGATGTGAAGGAGGCGCACGAGCTGCTTGAATGTGAAAGTTTTCCACACGAAAGAACAGATCGTTCTTTTCGTCTTTCCATCGTGCTCGTCGCCGCTGTCGCTTTTCGACGCCTCTCCCTTTTGCGCCGTCCTGCGCTTTTTCTTCTCAGCCCGCTCGTTGTCGTACTTGGCCAGCGAAAACGCCGTGAACTTGGTGAAGCAGTGCACGAGAGCACTCCGCAGTCCGCTCGGAATTTTCCTTTTCGCATCCGCCGCGTAAAACGCTTGGTTAGAGAGTGGCGGTGTGTGAAAGCAATGTGCTGCGTCGGTGTCATAAAAGTAGGCGTAGTTTGCAATAGACAGCCAATCCGACGGCAGCTGGACAATCTTCTCCATGTAGCAGGCTAAGTAAGGAACGCAGTTCGGCTCTCGTGCGCACAAGGCGGTCAGAAAGTTGGCTGTTTGCCGAATGTACAGCTCCAGGCGCACGTAGAGTGCAAGCTTCAGTACAAACTCGCCATCGTGCTTACTCACGTAATGGACGAGCTTGCGCATCCGCGTGATGGTGTCATCGGTGCGTCGTTGCACCGCTGCGGGCGTCCCTCCGAGTTCCAATAGTTTTTCCGGAGTGGAGGAGGAGAACTGCACTGTCGCGGCCAGCTCAGAGAGCGAGTGGGTCTCCGCCGGATCGCGATGGACCGCATCGCTGCTCCCTCTTGCCACCGCCACAAAGCCAGAGGGTGTTGTTGTCGTAGTGGTGGCGGCCGGCGTCGTCGTCGCCTGGTGCTCGTATTGGGGCTCTTTAATGAGACAAACAGAAACGAGATCGACAAGTTCGTCCTTGAGAGGCGCAATGTCCACTGCTGCCAGGTCGGAGTACTGCATCGGTTGACAAGTGCGAAACGGGGATAGAAAAACTATATATATATATTTATA
>AUXK01000238.1:0-11104 GCA_000482165.1 Strigomonas oncopelti | reverse complement strand
TTATTCAATGTTTTTCTTGCGGAGATGAGATGCAAATGTGTATGTATGATGTAAACCAAAATGTAATTTTTTTGTTTGTTCGTTTGTTTCTCTGTTTGTGTCTTCTTGTCTTCGAAGTCAGAATGTGATTACCATATCTCTCTCCTCGGACACGTCCTTGCTGTTTGTAAAATGTTATAATGAGAAATTGGAAAGTGTTCAATATGAACTGCTGCGGTCGAAGTGTTGTTTAAATTGTAAAATTTAAATGATTATGTTAAACTTTAATATATATATATATGTATATATTTCTTCTCTGCC
The DNA here is from genome assembly GCA_000482165.1 of Strigomonas oncopelti. Lineage (NCBI taxonomy): Eukaryota > Euglenozoa > Kinetoplastea > Trypanosomatida > Trypanosomatidae > Strigomonas > Strigomonas oncopelti. Next base: position 10,804 of record AUXK01000238.1, on the reverse strand, counting down.
AACGCTCTTTTTTTTTTTTTTTTCTTGTAGGATGCCTTTTTGCTATTAATAAGCACATACATTATTCTTTTTTCCCGCCTCTGTTGTCGTTGCTGTTGTTTCAGCTTTGCGGCCATGTACCCAAACTGTATCCAGTGCAGGGGTACAACGAGAAGGCTGAGATGGCGCGGCAGCACCACACTTTGTCGGCGTTTTTTCACCCCCTCATCACTCAAACCCGCAAGCACGTACGCACGAGAGCATTATCTGCACGCGCCGCAGCCCGCTGCAGAGCTGGAGCGGCGCCGGCAACGGCTCTTCGCCCACATGGAGCAGAACAGTATTTTTATTTTGCCCGCTGCGGGCGCCATGTATGCAACAAATGACATCCTCAGCGCCCCGTTTCGCCAAGACTCACTTTTTTATCATTTCTTTGGCCTGCACTCACCAATAACCCGCGAGCTGGCTCCCCCGTCGCACCACCTGCACATTCAAGACCGTCTGACGCTCACGATGGCTGTCTTTGTCAAGGGGCCTACGTGCTCGAGTTCGTCTTGTGAAAGTACGTATAAGCTGCGCAGTGGTGGCGGTGGCGACAACAACAACAAGTGCTTTTTGTTTGTGGGTGGGCAGACGACAGAGAAGGAGACTCTTGTGTGGGACTACGAAGACACAAATGTGCACACCGTAAAATCTTTTCTTTGTGAAGGTCGCACGGACGTCAGCGGTGCAGCCACTTTGCGCGTTATGGAAAATGACATCTTCACTATTGTAGAGACGATTGTGGCGGAGAGCAAAAGTATTGCCGCGCGAAAAATGCAGGACGTGCAGCAAGTGCTCGCTTCTCGTGCAGCCGCCGCCGTTGCCTCTGCGGCCAACCCACTCTCCCCGGCGCACCTGAAGCGGCTGAACCCGTTGCCGACGATGACACTGCACTATCCGTCTCAATTGTGCTGGTCCGGACAACGCTTCCGGCTGCCTCCGTATGACCCTTCTCGAGACAGGACAAGTGACGCCGCCGCAAGTGGGCAAAAGGCGAAAAATAAGGTAGTCGCACCCTCGCCCTCTGTTCTTTTTCATCATCCACTGGAGGCGCTGCTCGCTCTCCTCTGCTCGTGCGTTTTTGAGGTGCGCCTTGCTCAACCGCTTGTCGTCGCGAGTAGCAACAGCGGACAGAAGGGCACAACATCGCTAGAGGCGCTGCGCTTTCTGTACGAGCCGGCCAAAGTTCCCTCTGCTGGGAATGTTTGGAACTCGATTCGCGACGCGCGAGGTGAGCTCGGGGAGACCTACAAGCATCTGCTTTGCCACACTTTTTCTGTCCAAAATGGGCCCGCCGAAAGCACTGCGTCCGCGGCGCAACACAGCACGACCGGGCATAACGTGCTGAGCGGCACCACCGAAATGGCTGTCATCACCACCCCCATTCTGCCCGCGGCGCAGGCGTTTCTGTGGCAGTACCGCTCGGTGAAGACGCCGGAGCAGTTGGCCCCGTTCTTGCTGTCCGCCGAGTGCACCAAGTTTATTATTGAGCGCGTCATGCGCAGCGCGAACGCGAGCGATGCGGCGCAGGGTCACTGCCACCCCGCGACCGAGTTTTCTGTCCACTGCGAAATACAAGCGCTGCTCGCCACCGTTCAACAGCGCGTCGGGCCGGCCCACCTCGTGCGGTCGGCGTACGTGCCCGTCATTGCCAGCGGGCGCCGCGCGTTCCACATTCACTACACCGCCAACAACGACAACGGGACGGCAACAAAAGGGCGCGTCGGGACGGAACTGGTGCGGGTCGACTTTGGGGTCGAGTTGGATAATGTTCCCATTGACTGCACGCGGACTTTTCCGCTGAACAACAAGAACTTCTTCGCCACGCCGAACCACGAGGGTGGCGCACCCGACCACGATGCGCTGCTGCGAAAACTGTATCGCAGTCTTGTGCAGCTTCAGCGGCGGCTGCTCCAGAGTGTGCGGGAAGGGGTAGCCGTGCACTCTGTCGCGGCGCTCCACGTTGCCCTGACGCAGGAACTGCTTGCCTCTGTGGGCATTTACGAAGAGCAGCGGAACGGTGATCCGAGCGGTGGTCGCGCAGTTTCCCCTGCGTGTGTAAAGTCTGTGTTTTGCGCCCACAGCTTTGGTCACTTTTTTGGGCTTGACATCCACGAGAGGGCGCCTGTGAAGCTTCGCGCTCCCTCCGCCCGCGGCGAAAAGAGTAACGCCAGCCGTGTAGCGCCGACCACCTTTGTGGCGGGAATGATGCACACTGTCGAGCCGGGCGTGTACATACCGCCAGCGGACCTCCAGGCGCGCTTGCTGGACGGACAGGGAGGAACGCCGACGGCCGCCACACTGCACATACCTGCTCTGCTGCAGCAAGGGCTGGGCCTGCAGGTGGAGGACGATGTCCTTATCCTTTCCCGCTCGCTGGCCGCAGAGGACTCCGACCCCGATAACCCCCGTCTTTATGCACGCGTGGACTACCTGGCGGCGGCCCTCCGCGCTTTTGCGGAAGCACTGCGGTGGCGACGCGAGGTGCTGCATAGTAATAGTAGCAGTAGTGGCGGTAGTGGCGCCGGGCGCGTCGGGCACACCACCATGGGCGCAACAGAAGACACAGACATTCCCGTGGCGATAGAGACGCCCTACCAATTTCTGTTTGAGCAGCGCTGTTGCATCGAAGGGATTGAGACGGCCTTGTCGAAGCGCAAGGAGGACATTAAGACACTCAAGGTGCACTTTCCCTCTGCAACAGGCGAGGCCGTGCACATTGAAAGTGACGCGTGGTACCCGTACCACATTATCTGCTTAACTGCCGGAATTCCGAAGGACGAAGTTGGTATTCACAGCATACTGTGCCCCAGCGAGTAGAGGGGCGTAAAGCAAAATTAAAAAAAAAAATAAGTAATTTCTGGTGTTAGGCTCCATGCTCAAATGCCACATCTGCACGCACGCGAAAAAACAAAAGAGTAAATGATCTTTTTTTTGTATAAAAATATGTATAAACATATTTCGCTATTTTTGTTACTTTTTGTATTTTCACATCATATATACTCCCCTATCATTGTGCATTTCATCTATTCTTTTTTTTTTTCTCTCATAGTTTTCCATTTTTCGAATAGATGACTAGATGGTCCGTTATCAAACGCTGCTGAAAGCGCTGGTCGCTCGCATTAATGCCGGAGACAGCCGGCTGTCATCACCATCGCTGTACGTCTCATTGACAAATGTGTGCAGTAGAATCGCGAGCGAGAACAGAGCGCATCTACCGAAAGATTATAGCACACTTCAACCAGGCAGTAAGCAGCGAGAAAATGCCACCACGGTCCTTGATGCACTGACCGTGGCCGCGCTCATGCGGTATGGGGAGGCGAGTGCGCCTCCTTTTGTTTCTCCCCCCTCCTCTCTCTCGCAGCGTGTGCCTGACATTAAGAGCATTTCTTACAGCGGTGTAATTCAAAAACAATCAGATGTGTTCCATCGGCTATTGTCCTTTATCTTTGCCAACCGGCGCGTTCTCCCTCCACTCCTGTCGAGCCACGTGGCAGAGTATCTGTACCGCTCAAACTATTATTTCACCGCCGGGCAGAGCAACTTGTCGTCTCTTACCTTTATTTTGACCATACTCGTAGAAGACAGCAATCACGCAGACATCAAAAACGAGCTGCTCGTTCGCCTCCACGACGAGCGTGGGTACTCTCACGTCGCCGCACTGCTGCAAGGCGGTGAGCCGTTTCCGCGCCTACAGACCGTCTGGTCTGTCATAGAAGCGGCCATTCGCGCGCTCCCGAAGAGCGGACGCTTCTTCGATGACAGCTTTGAGCGTATGGTGGCCAAGGATGAATCAGAAGTACAGTATTGTGGACGAGACGGTGCCAAGACGCCGCCAAACGCCAAGAGCACGGCAACGCCAAGCGCCGTGTCCTCATCCTCCCCCTCCTCACGCTTTCGCGGTCGGACTAGTCCATTGAAAGCGCACGGGTTTGCGTCGGCGCCAGCCGTCGGCGACAGTGCCGGTGCCGATGTCGTCGTCGCATTTTCACGTTACAAGGCGCCGAAGGGGGTCGGGGCGCTGCAGCGGACCGACAGAGCCTTGCCCTCGTCGCGCGACAGCGCGGTTGGCTTAGCCGATTTTATCCACTTCAGCTCTGCCTTTTTGTTTGCCATTTCCAAGCAACATGTAGTGCTAGGTCAGTCCTCCAAAGCGCTGCGGGGGGAAATGGCGACGCTTCAAGACTTTCTCCTCTTGTTGTGTCCCGAAGGTGCGGCGGAGAACGAACCGCAGACGCACAAAAAGTGGGTGCGCAAAAGCCGGGAGCTCAGCGGCACCTTCCTTGGCTGCCTGGACCGCTTGGTGCTCTTCCAGCAGTTTGCCCCCATACTCGAGAGGCGCGCCTTTCTCGAGCCGGTGGAGCTCAATTTAATCACGTCTCTTTCCCTTTGTCCAGTTCTCGAGCTTTCTGACCGGGGAATGCCGTACCTCGCGCTCTACGCCGCGCACCTGCACCGCGCGATGTGCAATGACCGCAGTGGTAACAATAAGAATAATAATGATAATAATGCATGTCGCGGTGCGCCATCCCCTTCGGGCGCCGCAGCAAACCCGGCTGCCGCTGTCGTGGTCACGCGTGAGGTTTTGCAAAGCATGTACACCGTCTTCCTGTCCAAGTACGCGTGGTCGTTCGCTGTGCTTTCGCCCGTTTATGTATCCTTCGTCGAAACACTTCTGCCAGTGTTGCCATTTTCCAGCGAAACAAAGCAAAACCCGTTGCGATGTGTGTCAATTGACTCGCAGTACGCAGCGCTTTCCGCGAGCCCCGCTGCGAGGGCTTTCACGGAAGCGCAGGTCGCCCTTTCGGATAGGGTTTCTTTTTTCTCGGCCGTGGGCCTCCAGGCGCTTTTGCGCAAGCACATCTCCTCTCTCGTGCACTACGTACGTCTTTCTTTAAAGCAAGCCACGCCCACCTCGCTCGCTTCCCAAATCGCGGGCAGCATGGAATCGGTGACACAAGTTGCCTGCGTAGCCACCCTCCTCGTGCAAAACTGGCAAACGGGAAAAGAAAACGAGATAGCCTTGCATGCGCTCACCATTCAAGAATTCTTCTGCTTGGCGGACATTTTCTGTGGAATGGGCAGTATTTACTTGTTGGGCGAGCCGGGCAAAGGGGAGGAGCACGTTCGCTTTGTCTGCGAGCGCCTGCAGCATCTTCGCCACTTACTACATGTGCGTGTTTCGCGGAGCGCGAAGCAGCAGGAGGAGATTGGTGTGCTCTCCAAAGACACACTGCAGCAGTTTTTCTTTTGGCTTCCCCAGGTTGTGCAGCTCGCGGCAATTATGCGAGCGGCACCCGCCAACAACGCTCGAGCGGAAGAACTGAGAGATTTGCTCGGCAGCGTCTTCTGCAGCAGCACCCACGTCTACGTTGAGGCGATAAGGCACTTATCACAACTCTTACCCGCACCTGTGCCCGTACCCGTAGTATCACCCTCTGCCACACTTTCACGCCAACAGCAACAGCGCCCACCATTACAAGAGGCCGTCAAGAACGGCGGTGGGAGAAGGGAGGAGGAGAAGGAGGACGGATGTGTGGCGATTCGCGGGTATGTCCACAACATGGCCCACATTATAGAAAGTGCGCAGATCACTTGGTTTTTGCAAAGCGGGAAGGACGACAGTGCACCCTCGCCTGATCAAGAAGGGGAAGGAGGGGAGCTCGAAGGAGGGTCACGCCTTGCTGAAACCGGAGACGCAGCTGAAGTCACGCCGGCGTCGCCAGAGAAGCAAGCACAGGCCGCGTTGCGGGCTTCCATCATGCAACTTCTCTCTACCACTTATAGCGACGTGTGTGTCAAACCGGGCGAAGGGAGGAGGGAATCCATGTTTCTCGCCTTGCCTTCCTTCTGGTCGCTTCTGTCGCAGGTGGCGCTGACGAGCGAGGAGATCGACACATTCTTGCCCAACTTAAACGATGTACTGGCCACCGAAATGAAAGCGTTCAGAGCGGAGATGCAGGCACTTGTCTCGCAAGCGGGCGGCCGGGGCACAGAGGACCTTCTCGTGCTTCTCCAGCGGGTCGTTGTGCTGGAGCAAGCGTGCTGCTCCCTCTTCCGGTGCGGCGTCCTGCTTTCGCCCGCAGCGCAACAAGGCTTTGTGCCGCTCGTCACGGAAGCACTGGAGTGGGTGGTCGACTTGGCAGAAAAGAAAAAGCCGCCAAGGAGGAGCAAGTCGCAAAATGACGCCGAGGGCAGCACTACGGGTGAAAGCAGTATAGCAAGCACACTCCGACAAAACCCGAAACTTTTGTGTGACATCATCGCGCAGACCAATATCCTCTATACCCTCTCGGCGCCCCACTTTGTCGCCTCCAGGTCGTATCGCCAGCTCGTCGTGCAGCTGAGTCGGCTCTGCTTCACCGCCTCGCTTTCTCTGACAAAGGCGACCTCAGGCAGCGCGCACGAAGCGCTGGGATCTGCTGCGGCACTGCGCTCCGACGCTGTCGGACGAGACCCCAGGAGTGGGCGCTCACAGAAGCCCACCAGCGGCAGCAGCATGGATGAGCAAGACGCGGCGGTCCACGACTTGTTGCACATGTGTGTGGCAGCGCAGCAATTGTTTCATTTCGTGGGGCTTTTGCTGCGTTTCCCGTTGCGCTCCCTGCCGTCGGAAAAGTACATCAAAATTCTGCTGCCAATTATTGTCTTCCGGGCCACCTATGCAAAAGTGCTTTTTCGCGTCTCGAAAAAAAAACAAAACCAACATCAGCGCTATAGCGGGGGCGACAAAGAGACGGAGCCTGAAGGAGATACAGGAGGAGTGCACCGCCTTGTCAACGCACGCGGCTTCGGCTTACACTCGTATGTGCGAAGTGCAAAGGCTGTCGCCTTCCACGTCAAGGGCGAAGAAGCCGAAATTCGCGCACGGAAGCTGAAGCGGTATTATCTCTACTTCTCTTCCTTTTCCAAAATTGTCTTGAAGAACAAGCGCTACTACGACCGTCACATGAAGGATGCGGCGCCGGAGATGCGCAAGTTTGTCATGAATGCGGAGGAAAGCACCACTTTGGTGTTTCTGTGCGACCACATGCATTTCCTCCTCGCCAGGGAGGAGCTCTTTGACAGCACGATGAGGGAGCTGTTTCAGCTGGCCGCCAGCGAGATACTGGACGCGCTTGAGGCACCGGCCGCCATCGGCGCTGACGGCTGCGCTCGCTCCCCTTTCGTGCAGTTCCTTCTCCACCGCGGCGTTTCGCCGCTGAGCGTCTTGGCGAACGTGTTCCGCCTTTATCCTTGTGTAGAAAACCTCACAGATGCGGTCCGGCTCGTGAAGCTGCTCAATGAGCAAGTGGAGCAGAAGATCCCGCTTGACTCACCGGACAGCACGCAGTCGGCAACTGCTGAATCTGCTGATGTGGTGCGTGAGGGCGATAACTTGGGTGGTGAGGAAGAGGAGGAGGGTGACGGCGGAGACGAGGGCGGGGGATTTACGCAGGCAGGTAGGAACAGGCAAATTCTCATTAAAATTTTGCAGGGCATTCGTGAAGGAAATAGAATTCTTTGATGAGCCTATATACAAAAATAATATCAATAACAATGAGGTACCGTTGCTGCTGTTGTTTTAAGTATTGTTTTTCCCTCGCTGTTGTTATTATAGCTGTTTGGTGCATCAGCGTTTTTTTTTTTTTTTTTTACTATTTGTATCACAGACTTGAAAATAAGAATAAAACGAAAAAAAACAAAAACGAGTCAGCCTGTCTCTTGTCACAATGTAGTTATTTTAATTATTATAGTGGTGAACCTGCTAGTTGCGCAGCCTTTTTGTTCCTTTTTATTTGCATATATGAATAATAATAAAAAGAATACGTCTGCTTCTTCCTCTATTTACCTAATTCCTTTTTATTATTATTATTAAGCCTCTAGGTACACGCACGTTGTAGTGTTAACTTTTGTTGCTCTCACTATTGTCATGTGCTCTCGCGGTACTACACGATGCAAGTGAACTGTGGGCCGACCTCATGCTCGCAAGGAGCGAAACTGCCCCCGACTGTGGCACCGCTGTCGCGTGCGATTCTTGTCGTGCTTACGACAGGTCCGCCCGCCGCTGGTAAGAGCACCTTGATCGCCCATCTCGCCTCTTTTCTGCAATCGAGCAATCACTTTGTTTCCGCGGAGAAGGCAGGGCTGTTTACTCGCATTGTCAACACGCGTAGCTTGAGTTTGGACGGGTGTCTGGCAAAGCTGTATGAAAGGGAGCAAAGTGCCGCTTTCCGTCCAATGTTGTGGCGTGAGGCGTCGCAGATGCTGTACAAGGAGACGGAGGAGATCCTGACACAAACGCTTCTGGGGCCGTCTGCGCCGAAAGCGGACGACGCGTCTGCTACTGGCTTGAGAGTCGACCTCGTCCTATTTGTGGAGGACAACATGTACTACAAGAGCATGAGAGAGCGGTACTGGAAACTTTGTCGTCGACTCAACAGCGCCCACTTCTTTCCGCGCGCAAAGAGCGGCAGCGTCGCGGACGGACAGGTGCAGGTACCTTTTATCTGTGTGGTGGAGCTGCAGTTCCAGGTGCCACTCGCGATCTGCCTAGAGCGCAATGCGCGGCGTCAGTCGATGGCGGCGATAGCGGCGGCGGCGATCACCGCCAAATGTAATATGCAGCTTGCCGTCCCGGCGCACGTTGTGCACGCCATGCACGAGCTCTTTGAAAGTGGTGGTGGTGGTGCAGACAGCGGCGAAGTCGGCGACGAAAACTCAGACCGCGTGTTTCGCCTGCCCACCACGACACTGCCTTGGACGCTCATCACCGTATCGCTTCGGCACATCCAGCAATACCCTGACGCGGCGCATGCTGCGTATTTTTTGTTTGGCCACGCAAAGTCTGGATGCATGGAAAAAATCATTGCATTTGACTTTTCGCATAGCGTAGCCACTTCCCAACCTTGTTTTTATACGGCGATACAAGATCAACTATCTAGCGGCTGGCGCGCCCACCTCGTCTCCGCGCGCGAGCTTCTTCGAGCTGCGCACAGGGGCGATGGAGAACGCGAAGGGGGAGTAGCAATCCAGCAAGGAAACGCTGCCAGTCTAGCCCACATCCTCGATGAGCGCATGCGTGTGCATGTCAAGTACTTCTTTCAGGAAATGTCGCACGTGGGCGGAGAAGAGGTCACTGTTGGACAGAAAAGACTACGCAAGGAAGTGCAGGCACTAAAGAAAAGGCACTTAGCGCACTTTCGCACAATGGCCAAAAGTGTGTCGAGTGAAAATGAAGAATTTGAAGTGATGGAAGACATCTTGTCCTGCTTCTGTGAAGAACTGCTTCGTCTCTTGAATAGAATGTGAGCATCGGCAACTATATTCGCGTGACATTCGGGTGATACCTTGGACGCACAAAGCGCAGCATTGACGGCGTCGATAGTCAAAGAGAGCTGTATAGCTTTACTCAATTATTATAGTTTTGTTTTTCTCAATAAAGCGTGACAACCAAATTCGTTGTTATCATCATTTTATTTTCTTTTTCTCTCTCTTTCTCTTCTTTATCTAACTATTGCGACTTGCAAAAAAAAAAGCACTTGAAGGTATATATATATATATATATATATAATATATATAGTATAGTTGTTTGTCTTCATTATTACTATCATTACCTCTTTATTATTATTATTATTATTATTATTTTCTGGTTTTTTCGTTTTGTTTCACGCACTTTAGTAATCGGCCTGGTATTATGAAGAGCACTTTTGCAGATCTGAAAGGTCGGCTCCGCTCCCGCACAGGCAGAGGCCCCGCCTTGTTCACGGATCAGAAGCAGGACAGGTCGCGAGGAAAGGCAAAGCGTGTGCGGCTGAGGCCAAAGGTTAAAAAAGGCTCCTTTGCTCATGTTCCAGTGTCGGCGAACACACTGAACCCGAGCCTGCCGCTGTACGACGAGGAGCACATTCCGGAGCACATGAAGGGCAACGTGTACATTCGCAGCTACTACCGCTGCCACTACACCACGTGGCAGTGTTTCCGCTCCGTCTTCGCCGTGCACAACGAGACCGGGAACATTTGGACGCACTTGATTGGGTTTATCATCGTCTTCCTGCTCTCCTGCCACGTGCTGCTGCAGCTCGGGCTGTATCGCACACGAGACTACTGTCTCTTCCTGCTCTACGAGCTCGCGAGTCTTGTCATGCTGGGCGGCAGCAGCATCTACCACACCCTGGCCGCCCACAAGTGCGAGAGCGTCTACTCCGTCGCGATCGCCCTCGACTACTTCGGCATCACCTTCATGATCATTGGTAGCTTTTACGCGTCGGTCTTTTACCTTTTCTCGTGCATGCCCGTCGTGCGCATGGTCTATCTGGTGACGGTGTCTGTCCTGGGATTTGTTGGTCTTCTCGGACCTTTTTTTTCCTTTTTTAACACCATTGAGTTTTACTGGCCGCGCCTCTTTCTGCACGCGTCGCTGACAGGCCTCGGCGTTCTCCCTGCTGTCCACGCTTTTTATGGGCTCCCGTCCAACCCTATCACACAGCCTGTCTACGGAGGCCTCTTTTTAACCCTTCTTATGTACGGAACCGGGATGTTCATTTTCATCTTCAAGGTGCCGGAGAGGTGGTTCCCCGGGCACTTTGACCTCTGCTTTCACTCCCACCAGCTGTGGCACATCTTCGTGTTGGCTGCGGCAGTGATAAACTTTTTCACCTGCACAGGTGCTTTTCAGGTCTGGTACATAACAGGGGACGCCAATGGCGAGTGTGCGTGAGGAAGCAAGCATGCGGAGTCGCGCGCCGCTGGTGACAGCCACGTAAACAATTACACAACCACACACACACACACACGCGTACTG
>AUXK01000237.1:0-11105 GCA_000482165.1 Strigomonas oncopelti | reverse complement strand
CTAGACAACTGGTATGAATATATATGTATATACTCACATTAACATGTTTTCTTTTTTCTTTTCCCCTCTTCGCTTTTCCCCGTATTTTCATTTTTTTTTGTGTGTTTATAAATTAGGCGTCAAATTGTTGGTGCGTTGTATTCCATACCTCTTTTGTTCTGTTTTTTTGTTTTTTTTATTATTCCATATTAACTTTTACATCTCCCTCTCTCCACTCCCATCGATTGCCCCGCTGCCATGAACAGGCGGCCGCGCGACACCTACCGGGATGCCCGGTACGACAATGACCGCTACGAAGATCGCTACGACAGCGAGGACGATTACAGCGATGAGGAGAGGGTCGCCGCCTCCCACCCGCACCGGCAGAGCCGCGTCTTCTTTCTCCCCCACCTTCCGCCCCACGCGTCGTGCCAGGCCATCCAGCGCTTCTTCGCGAACTACGGCCCCGTCAAGGCGGTGCGGATGCTTGGCAAGGGCAAAAACTCTCTCCGCGCCTACGTCGAGTTTTCCGTCGATATGCCCCACCTCGTCGCGCAGCGCCCTTTCTTCCTCTTTGGGATCTCCCTTCTTGTGCTGCAGTGCAGGGACGCGTCCGTGCTGGACCGCATCGCCGCGCGCAGCCCGCGCAGCCCGCGCGACGCCGAGGACCGCTACGAGCCGCGCCGGCGGACGGACCCGACCCCGGCGCCCTTCCGCGACCGCCCGACCCGGCAGCTGTCGCCGCACGCCCACCCGCGCATGGGGCAGGACCACAAGGCGCCCCGCCCCGCCCCCCGCGCGCACGACGACCATGCGAAACGACCACCGAACCACCCCGCTCCCGCTCCCGCTCCCGCGGCCGCCCGTGTCGCCCCTGTTGCCCCTGCCGCCCCTGCCGCCCGTGTCGCGAGCGAAGACGGTCTCTACATTTGCTTGCCCAAGTCCCTCTGTCCTGTCCACCTCTACCGCACCGACCCGCGCGCGCTCACCGCCCGCCTAGATAGCAGCCGCGTTGGCGCGCTGACCATCCTCGGGACCGCCATGCTGATGCCGGAGCGTGCCTCAGCACCGGCGCCCGCAACTGCCGCCCCCGCCGCCCCTGCCGCACCACTGGCAGAGACGACGCACACGACTGTAGCCTCGGCGCCTGTGCCCGAGCCAAAGCCTGAGCCAGAGGCGGTGGTGGAGGCGGAGCTCACTGCCTCCGTTGCCCCCGCTGCACCAACCGCCGAGGAGGGCCAGCAGTCACCCCCGCCCCCGCCACCTCCCGGCTCGCCGCCCGCGCCCGCGGAGGAGGAGGAGGATGGGGAGGAGGGGCTCGTCTCGTGGTAAGGCGACGGCATCATCTTCAGCAGGCAGAGCAGCCGACTTGGACGCGTGTCTCTACCTGCATGCAATAGCCTGTCTCAACACAGCATTAAAACAGAAATAATAATAATAATAGTAATGTTATTAAAGTATGACCCATTGCCCTGTATACACACTAATACTAATGCTATTATTACTACCACTACTTACAATAATAATAATAATAAAACATTAGTGTAATTTACTTAATTAATAAATAATAATCTCTTTATCTCACTTTGGCATTCACGGCCAACTTACCTTGACCATGTGCGACTGTGCGACGACTCTTTGTCGAGATCTACCTCAACGGATAGTATCAGGTTCTAGTAAAGCTGAAGCAAAGCCCTTAGCCAGCCCACATTTCTCACTATCTTCTTTCAATCCCTTCCCTTCCTCCCTCCTCATCTTTTCTACCGAGCAAAACTCAACGGTAAAGATTACATAGATACACACACATATATATATATAGTCATACACACATCATGCTCAAAAGGTGTGCCTGGCTGCTGGGTGGCGCTGGCAGAAAGCGGCTCTCCGCTGCTGCTTCTGTCGCGGTGGCGGGCGCGGTGGATGTGGAGGTGCCGGAGGCGCCCAAGCGCGCGCGCTCACCTAAAGGCAAAAAGGCAAAGGCGAAGCTCGCGGCCAGTCGCTCTGCTACGCCGTCGCCGTCGCCGGCATCTGCTCCCAAGCAAGCCAAAGGTAAGCGTGACACCAGCAAGAAGGCGGCGGCAGCAGCACCGACCGCAGCGGAGAGCGCGCCTGCCGCAGGGGCTGGCAAGGCGGTCGCCACCAGGTACACAGCCGCACGTCCGGCCTACATGTCCAAGGAGCGCGAGGAGGAGGTGCTTCATGCCGCGCAGCGGATGCAGGGGCGGGACCTGTCGGGGGAGTTTCCTGTGGCCTCCTTCGCGTATGAGATTTTGAAGGCGCACCCGTCCGTCCGGGAGATGGGCCTTCGCGAGCGGATGGACTTTTTGCTGACGCGATGGAACAAGCTGAGCGACAAGCAGCGCCTGAAGTACTTGGATGACCCTTTGAAGGGATTACTATAGAAGATCTACACACCCACACACCCACACACAAACATATATATATATATATATAGTCAATATTTTTGTTTGCTGTTCGGCATATATTAATTCTGTCCCGTTCTCATAGAAAATGCAATTAAAGGACTATACATCATGTATCTATTCTAAGTATGTGTTTCTGAATTTTCTTCGTGATAATAACAGCGTTAGCATTGCCGCTGTGCTACTCCGCTCGTATGTGTATTCTTACGATTCTGATTATCGTGTTTATTTTTTTTTTCCACTTTGCTTTACCTCTTCAATAGAAAACTATATTTATATATAAATTAATTTGTGTACCTTTAAAGAAGGTAATACAATTACAAGGTGACCTTTCGCCTTTACTCGCGACAGGTATACAGGTGCAGCAGCACGATGCGCGGCAGTGGCAGCCACGTCGTACGACGCATGCTCGGCAGGCGTCTCGCTGGCTCTTGTGCGGTGGCCATGACGGCGTCCGCCCCCGTCGCCGGCTGTGTGCAGCGCCGCCACGTCCACGAGCGTCCGTTTGTCGACCTCCCGCAGGACCTCGCGAAGGGCGAGGCCTACGCCGCCGCACGTGACGCGCTGTTGCAGCTCAATCTGATGGTGCGTCGCGGGATCGAGCCGGACGCGCTCATGTACACCTCGCTGATCGCGACGATGGGCCGCGCCGGCCTGGAGTGGCAGGCCTACAAGCTCTTCTCCCGCATGATTGAGCAGAGCGTGCGCCCGCTGCCGGAGACGTACGTCGCGCTGCGCGACGCGACGTCGAAGCAGCGGCGGTCGCTGCGGGAGCAGATCCAGGAGAAGATCGAGGAGGCGATGGACGCCTTCCCACAGCAGCTCGCCGAGGACGAGGTCGCCCGGCAGCGCGAGGAGGACCGTCTCTGCATCGCCAAGTTCAATGAGTACGTGCGAGGCGAGCTGCCACCTACGACGAGCCCCATCATCACTAACACTACCGCCACCGCCACCTCCGAGGCCGACGCTGCGGCGCCACAAGCCCCGGACACCGCAGAGCCCACCACGGCCGAGGGCAGCCCCCCCGTCGCCACCATGCGCATTCGCAACCCGACGGATGCGTGGAGGACAGCGCAGATGGCGGGGGAGGTGCGTGCGGCCCCTGCCCGCCTCGCGTCCGGCGAGGCCGTGAAGAACCTGCACGCGCAGCTCGCTGCCCTGCACGAGGAGGAGCTTCGCATCTACCTGGCCGCCAACCGCCAGCTGCGGCACGGCAGCAAGGAGGAGCTCATTCACCGCATCGTCGCCCATGTGCGCGAGCGTGACATACGGGCGATGTTGGCGCGCCGCCACCACTACTTCCGCTCCGTGCAGTACATTCTCGGGAACGACCTGCGCGAGCTGCACATGAGCGGCGGCGGCGGCGGCGCCGCCACGCGCGCCCCGGATGCGGACCGCGCGCTGGCCGAAGGTGAGCGCGACGCCATCGCGGCGGATGTGCTGCAGGCACCGTGGGGCACGCTGCGCAAGCCAGCGCGGCGACAGGCGGAGGCGCCCGCGCCGCCCAACGCGGCCCGCCTCGAGCGCATCCGCCTGTCCGAGCCGGAGCTCTTCCTCGTGCGCCACAAGGCGGAGGTGAAGGAGCTGGACGAGGTGCCGGAGAGCCTGCTGCGGCGCTACGCCCACCAGTTCCACCTGCGCTGGCGGCGGCAGGTGCCCAACTCGCTGCTCGACGCCGTGCAGTGGCACGTGACGACCTTCTTCGCGGTCGAGGACCTCGAGAAGGGGGGCCGGCTCCAGCTGCTCACGCCCAGCCCGACCCCGGCCGTGCGGCTGCAGAAGGAGGCAGAGGGGATGCAGCAGACGCTCGAGAACTTCGAGGCCTACCGCATCATCTCGCAGCGCACGAACAATTTGCAGGTGGTGGACAACAGGGAGATCAATCTGCACCTCAAGCGCATTCAGCGCGAGGCGCGGCAGAAGGACCGCCGGATGGAGAAGACGCTGCGGCGCGAGAAGAACATTTTGGCCGCGGCCGGGCTCGCGTCGGCGGCCATGTCCTACAGCGCCCCCCTCGTGGAGGACGCTGGGGGGCCCAGCCACGTGCTTGGCTTGGACCAGGGGGAGGAGGAGGCACCCGCCACCGCGGCCTCTCTGCCGCCCTCCCCCGCAGAGGAGGGAGGAGGGGAGGGGGCCGAAGTGAATGACGACGACGCCGCTCCTGCGGCGGACGCCGGCGCCGATGACGCGCCGAGCGAGCTGCCGCCGTGGGAGCTCTTCGCCGGCGAGGACGAGTTCAACTTGAGCACCGGGCACTTCGGCGACCCGACGATGGGGCGCTATCAGGAGCTCAGCGACTCCAAAATCAAGGTGCTGCCCTCGCGCACCGCGCAGAAGAAGTGGTCGGTCGACGAGCACCTCCTCCCTTCGCGGCTGCAGGACGTCGTGGAGGAGGCGAAGCTGGCGGAGCAGCAGCGCCACGAGGCGATCGAGACGGAGTACCACGAGAAGCTGCAGTACAAGCGGTACAAGAAGTGGGATACCTTCTTGCAAAAGGCGCAGAGGAAGAACCAGCGGCGGGCGCAGGAGGAGGAGGAGGGCGAGGGGGAGGTGAGGCCGCTCCCCCCGCAGAGACGCATGGCGCAGCTGCTGCGGAGGGGGTCCGAGCGACAAAAGGTCTCTGAACAACAGCGCGCGCGTTTTAATAAGGGTCTGTAATTGTGACCAGACTAGACGAAAAGATATATACTTGCGCGCCCTCCATACTTTTTTTTTTTTCACAGCTTAATCTAATATTATTATACCCAGTAAGAGAATCAAATATAAGGATGCAAGCGGCAACGCGGATGCTTTCCGCTATTTCCGATAATGTGTAAATTACTCACAAACACACGCAAATTTATATGCTTTTGCTTTTTGACTTTTAATGTGTGCATATTTACATAAACTCACCCCGCGCATAAAAATAAATTTGAACTCATCTACTCCGATTTTTTTCATTATTTGTTTTTTTTGCGCTAAGAGTACAATTTATCATTAAAACGAAGATAGAGTCTGTATTTTATTATTAATTTTTTTATAGAGAATGACTACTAGAGCCAGGACGTCCGTGCGCCCCCCTAATGGCGACTGGCAGGGCTCCTACTTCGACCTCGACGAGCGGTACCGACAGGTGCAGAAGGCGCTTAATGACAAGGACAAGGAGCTGCGGCTTCTCAAGGTGGCGCAGCGCCGCGCCTCCTCACCCACCACCTACGCGTCCTCCTCCGTCCGTGCGCGCGCGGCGGCCGAGAGCAGGCGGCGCCCGAGCAACCCCACCGGGCCGCCCTCGCCGGTGGCGGCGGAGGTCGCGGCGACGCCCGCGCCGCCCACCCCTTTTCCGATGGAGCCGAGGGAGATCAACATGGAATACGTGCGCGTCCCCGCCGTCGCGCAGCCCGACGCGGTGCGGGCGGCGGCGATCAACGAGGCGTCCATGTGGGGCCCCGCGTCGGCGCTGCCGGACCCTGCGATGGTGTGGGGCGCGGAGGGCAGCATCCAGAACTACGTGGCCGCGAGCGCGCTCTTCCACGCGAACGAGGACCTGCGTCGCAAGCTGGACGAGGCGACCACGGTGATTAAGACGCTGCAGAACGAGCTGTCGAACACCCGCACGCTCGCGACCAACTCGCAGTCGCGGCTGGAGGAGTGCACGCAGCACATGCACCACCTCGTCCGCGAGCGCGACCTCGCGACGGAGAAGCTGGAAACGGCGAAGCGCACCATCACAGACTTTGAGCGCACGCTGCACAACCGCATCAGCGAGGAGGAGAAGGTCCGCTTCTCGCTCGAAGCGCAGGTGACCGAGCTGCGCAGCCGGCTCGTCGCCGGCGCGGACAGCAACGACCTGCTCAGCAAGGACGTCCGCGTGCTGCTCGCGGAGCTGCGCGACAAGACCGGCGAGGCGATGAGCCTGCGCTCCAAGCTGGCCCTCGTCGAGGCCGCCCACGCGTCGCAGAAAAGCACGAACGAGAACTTGCTTGTCGAGCTCAAGAACCTTAACGGCCAGCTCATCCACGAGCGGAAGCAGCTCGTGCTGACCTCGCGCGACGCGCAGACGGCGGCGCTCGCGGGCGACCGCCTCGACGACCTGCGCGAGCAGCTGCGCCGGGTGACGGAGGAGCGCAACGGCATCGAGCGCGAGCAGGTGCGGCTTATGTCGGACTTCGTCGTCGTGACCGACCGCGCGCTGCAGCACGCGCGCGAGGAGGTGAAGCAGGACCTCGGCGACTGGCGCGCGGCCGCCGTCCACTGGGAGGAGGTCGCGCAGCTGCTCTACAAAGACATTTCGCAGCGGACACAAACCCACATCAGGTGCCGCGAGGAGTGCGAGGAGGCGAAGGCGCAGCGGGACGCGGCCGCGGTGGCGCTGCGCACGACGCGCGAGGGCCTCTCGATGGCGCTCGCGAAGCTGCGCGTCGTGTGGCCTACGCACGAGGCGGACACGGAGGGGCTCACGGAGGAAGACGTGCTGGGCACCTTCGGCGTGAAGAGCCGCTTCCGCGTAAGGCGCCGAACGGTCGCGGCGGCGGCGGCGGCGCAGAAGCCGAAGCCGGAGGGCGGAGCCGACGCTGCTGCTGGTGCTCCCACCTGCGCCACAGACGCGGACGGCGGCGGGGAGAGTCCGCCCGGCCTGCTCAGCTTCGATGTGGAGGGAGAGGAGGAAGAAGAGGAGGAGGAGGAGATGGACGTGTACGAGGAGTGCGAGGTGAACCTGCCCCGCGACGGCACCACCAAGGCCGCGCGGATCCGCGAGCTGCACGAGGCCAACGCCGGCCTTGCGGCGGAGCTCGAGCAGATGCGACTGGCGAACGACCTGATGCGCACCCGGATCGAGACGCTGACGGGGCGGCGCAACACGGAGCAGAAGGAGGTGGAGGAGGTGACCAAGTCGATGGAGCGGCGCGAGGTTGCGGGGCAGCGCCTGCTGGAGCAGCAGCTCGACCGCGTGCGCTTCCTCGAGTCGCAGGTGCGCTCGCTCCGCGGCTACAGCGTCGACCCCGGCACGGCCTTGGAGACCATCGCCCCGACAGAAAACGTCTTCGAGCTCTTCCTCGGGCAGCTCGTCGCGCAGGACGTCCCGAGCGAGGTGCCGGTGCCGGAGATGTTCTCCAGCGTATTTTGCTCGGCCGACTTTTTGCTTCACGAGACGGTGACGTCGCCGTCGATCACGGGACTCAACGGCTTCTTCGACACGACCATCTCCTTCCGCATTGCGATGGATGCGCTGCTGTTATACTACTTGCAGACGCGCGACCTCCTCGTGCAGCTGCACAGGGTGCGCAGCGAGCAGGACGTGCAGGCGGCGCTGCAGGCGGAGGAGCGGCGCAGCCCCAATGGCGGCGACGGCAGCGTCGCGAGCACCGACGACGTGCACAGCCTCCGCGTCGCGCAGCACATGTACGAGACCATCGCGGAGGGGCGCGTCAGCTTGCTCGACATCGTCGTCGACGAGACGTCTCGCACAGCGGGGCGGCCGACTTTGCGCGGTCACGTGAAGCTCTTCACGCCCGGCGGCCGCCACCTCGCCTCGCTCGAGTTCCAGCTGACAGCGCGCGCGCCCCTGACCGAGGAGTTTCGCCAGCTGGCGCAGGAGGCCTTCGCGGACGGCGTCGTGCGGCCGCCCCCCGAGCTGCCAAGCCGCCCGAGCGCCAAGAAGGACCGACGCCCGTCCTCGCGTCGCAGTCTCGGCGACTGGATCACCAGCTCCTCCAGCTCCACCGCCGCCGAGCGGCGTCCGCCGTCGGCGCGCAGCGGGCTCCGCCTGGTGCCGACGAACACCAACACAGTGGGCACCTCCCCGCCAGAGTCGTACCACTCCTCCAGCGACAGCTCCGACGCGGTGAAGCGGAGGCTATTGCAGACGCGGCTAGGGCCGCCCGCCCCACCCCCGCCCCCACCGCGGCAGCAGCAGAGCCCGCACACCCCGGCGCGCGCGATGACGGAGCAGTCAGGCCTCTCGGCGCACGCCTACGCCACCCCGTCGGACCAGTTCAGCCACCTCTCACCTGGCATGCAGCGCCGCAGCCCGCAAGAGGCGAGCTGCCGCATCTCGCTCGACATTCTCCGCCTGGAGCTGCCCGGCGGGACGGCGACGCCGGCACCGCCGCGGCTGGCCTGCTACTTTGCGCTGCCGGCGCTGCACAAGGAGGTGCGCCTCGCGGCCCCGCCGGGGCGGCAGCTCACCGTCGAATACACGCCGCGCGAGCACCAGTTTTCTGTCTACACCCTCGCGCAGCTCGCGGGGGTGGCGCGGGAGCCGCTCTCCTTTTTCTTCCTCGACGAGGAGGCGCCTGCGCAGACGGTGTGGGCGATGTGCGTGTGCGAGTGGGCCGGCGCGCTGGAGGAGCGCGGCCGGACGCACCGCTTTGATCTGCCGCTGCTGGGCCCCGACCGCACGCTCATCCCCGGGGCGCTTCTGCGCCTCGCCCTGCGCGTGGACGACGACCCGCTGCCGGTCGCCACGCCGGCCAGCGAGGCCTCGCCCATCACGTACGAGGCGAGCTCCGCCGCGCAGCTGTCGGCGTGGACGCCGGCGCGCGGACCCGGCGGGAGCCCAAGCCTCAGCGTGCCGCCGGAGATGGACTTCAGCCGGGCTGCCGCGTCGCCGTCCTCGCCGTACCAGGGCGCGGCGCACAGCACGATGGAGGAGGAGCTGATGCGTATTGAGTTTGATCATTTACAGTACAATGGCAAGCGTTGATACAAAGACGCACACACACACACACGTGCACACACGCGCATTAGACGCATACTAGACGCACACCTTGCATCTATATAATTATATAAGCGAGGTTCATAAAATACTTTTATTACAATGATAGAATGAGTGCACAAACACCAAGCAACAACAGCACAAAATAATAATAATATTAGTGAACATTATATTTTTTATAAAAATTTTTATATATGAAGTGTGGTTGCAATTGTGCAAACATCACAACTATTTTTGTATTTAAAAGCTAGAATATATATTACTATCCTTATTTCTCACAAATCCTTTTTTTTTTTTCTTCTTTTTCTCTTTTTCTCTGGTTCCACTTCTTTTTTGTAGAAGCTGAATAGATCGCCAATATCTTGGTTATACTTTTTTATTGTGTGTTTTTTTTTTTAGAAGCTGCAACACATGAAGCAGCTGAAGCTGAAGACGAAGCCGAAAACAAATGAAGGCGCCACGCCACCCGCGCAGCAGCGTCAGCAGCAACAACAACAACAGTCCACGGTGCTCACCAAGCAGTCTCTAGCTGCCCTCCAGCGGGCTCAGAAGGAGGACGAGAAGCCGGCCGCGGCTGCCGTCGAGGGGGCTGACCTCCGGCCCGCCTCCGGCCCCGGCAGCGTGCCTGTTGCAGGGGCCGCCGGGCTCTCCGCCCACCGCACCGGCTCCGCCCCCGAGCGGGACAATGCCTCGGTGATTTCTAGCAGCACGACGCACACCAACAAGCGCCACACGCAGCAGCAGGGCGAGGTCAAGTTCACGTCTTTCCTGGACGAGCTCCCGGTGGAGGCGTGCCTGGAGTACCTCACGCGGCCGCACCGCCCGTGGGAGAGCGCGGCCAAGCTACAGGAGTACCGCCGCGAGCGCATCGAGGACCATAACACCTCCGTCTTCGCGCGCTCGCTCAACGCGTCGCGCAACGGCTCCTTCATGGAGAGCTCGATGCGCTCCACGGCAAGCGCGCCGGCGGGCTTCCCCAAGTCGGGCACGAACGCCTCGAAGACAAAGACCGGCTCGCTCGTCCCGAGCGGCCGCCTCGGCGGGGAGACGCCGCCGACCGCGGCGGACGCGGCGGCCGCCTTCGATCTCACCGTCACCTCCGCGGCCGGCCCCGACCGCGCGGCGTCGCGCGCCTCCACCGCGGTTTCCCAGCGCAGCACCAGCCCGGCCGCGGTGGTGCGGGGTAGCACCGTCAGGCGACCGGCGCCGGCCGCCGCTGCCGCCAAGAAGTCGAGCGCGCCCAAGCCGAAGGGTAAGAAGGGTGGCAAGGGCGCGGGTGGCAAACCGGGGGACGCCGGCGGCCTGGACCTCATGATCGGACCTTCCGTGGCGCACAAGAAGTAAACTTACGGCATCAGCAACATCGTTGGCAAACTCAATTATCTATATCTGTTTTTTGAAATAATAATAATGGATAAAAAAAAACACTTTTTTTTTTCTTGCTTTGCTTTGCGAACGCTTGGCAATGTTATGGTGGTGTGACGTTATATGTGTGGGTGTGTTTGTGCGCAAAAACAAGAGATGCCCTTGTTCTGTTGTGCTTCGATCGAGATTATGTAATCACTTTATCTCTCTGTACTATTTTTGTTTTTTTCTTCCGCCTCTTCCCTCATGTGTTATATCTATATTTATATGTATACTTATGCCATACGCATTTAAATTCTCTTTAAATTTTAAAAATTTTATGTATCAGCATATTAGTATGAAATTACACACTCTTTCCTCATGCCCCTTTTTATTTATTTATTTGTCAATTTCGATAATTTCCAATTCGAAAAACAAGTTGTCATTTGTTCTTTCTGCTTTCCATATTCTTCTATTTTTTCGGTCTTCGTTTTTCTTGTAGTTACCAAAGTGATTAACATTTAGGGAATTATTAACTCATTGTTGTTGCCTTCCCCTCCCTTTTTTTTTTTTTTCTTTTCCCTTACCACTTACCTTCTTCTCCTTCCTTGTGGTACGTACTTCGTCCGTACCTACTATATATATATATATATCGTTTCTTATAC
>AUXK01000236.1:0-11112 GCA_000482165.1 Strigomonas oncopelti | reverse complement strand
CAATTTATTAGTACTTTTTGTTTTCTTGTTTTTTGTTGTTAGCCTTGGCCTTTATTATATATATATATATTCATGTTTGTCTCGACTCAATTTGTCTTTCATAACTGTTTTGAAGTTTCATCATCGAATAAACCCTTACCGCATTTTCTGTGCCCCTGGTCTTTGTCCATTTTTTTTTATGCCCTCGTCATCTGCTATTGGTTTAGCTACTCTTCTCTTTTTATATATATATGCCACATTTGCCACATTAAGTTCCAGATTGCGTCTTCTGATTTTTGCTTTTTTCTCTCTTTCTTTTTCTCTCTCTCGCTTTTACCGACATCGACGCAGCTCAATTTAGTTTGACTGCTAGCTCTCGGCAAAATATATATCCACATACACATATCCACATCTAAGCAAATAAAAATACAAATATATACTTTTAAGCCGACTTTTTCACACACACACACACACACACACATATTTATATATATATATTAATCGCCGACATGGCGACTTCTGCCCCGCCGCTAGAGATCAATGTCGAGCACATAAAAACCTCTGGAAAGGTGGAGCACATGCTGATGACCGCGCGAGGTAACCCGACGGTGAAGCCGCCGAACTGGGAGCCTCTGCCGACCGAGTACCTCTTCGACGAGAACGGGCTGCCTCGGCCGCACGTGGTGAAGGACCACTTTAGACGCGAGGGCCTCTTGCACGAGGCGGATGCGCTGGAAATCATTACGCGGTGCGCCCTTATCTGGAAGGACGAGCCCAACGTGGCGCAGCAGACAGAGCCCGTTGTCATCGCGGGCGACATCCACGGGCAGTTCTTTGACCTCGTGACGCTCTTTGAGATCGGCGGAGACCCGTCGTCGCAAAACTACATCTTTCTGGGCGACTACGTCGACCGCGGCTGCTTTGGCATGGAGGTCATTCTGCTCCTCATGTGCTACAAGATCTGCTACCCCAAGACGATGATTATGCTGAGGGGCAATCACGAAAGCCGGCACCTCACCGCCTACTTCAACTTCAAGCGCGAGGTGCAGTACAAGTACTCGCTGGCCGTGTACAACGCCATGATGTCGGCCTTCGACTGCCTGCCCCTCGGCTGCATTCTGAACGACCGCTTCTTCTGCGTGCACGGCGGCCTGTCGCCCGAGCTGCGGCGCATTTCCGACATCAACGCGATCCACCGCTTCCGCGAGCCCCCGTCCTCGGGCCCCATGTGCGACCTCCTGTGGGCCGACCCGATGGACGAGAAGGAGGGCGGCGCGCTTGTGCCGCAGTTCTTCGTGCCGAACACGACGCGCGGCTGCTCGTACGTCTACAGCCACGCCGCCGCCTGCCGCTTTCTCGAGGAGAACAACTTTGTGACCGTCATCCGCGGCCACGAGGCCCAAGACGAGGGATACCACCTGTACCGCAAAACGGCGAGGGGGTTTCCCTCGGTCATATGCACCTTCTCCGCCCCCAACTACTGCGACACCTATGACAACCGCGCCGCCGTTATTGTGCTCAACAAGAGCATCATGAACATTCGCCAGTTCAACAGCGCCCCGCACCCCTACTACCTGCCCAACTTCATGAACGCCTTTGCGTGGTCGCTCCCGTTTGTGGCCGAGAAGCTGATGGATGTCTGGACATCGGTGCTACAGGTCAAGAGTAAGGCGGAGGAGACGACCCCCTCGGAGGACGTCCTCAAGCAGTACAACAGCGTCATCCGCGCCAAGATTGCCGACCTGAACGAGACGACGACCAAAATCAAGGACTCCAATGAGCACGCGCTGAGTGTGCCCTCCTCGACGACAAGTCTCCCGTCCCGCATACAAGACCTCCGAGAGCGGTGGCCGGAAGGTGAACCGCCACAATAATTTGCTTCACATTTTGCAATAATTTTTTTTTATTTTCTAATTACTATACAACTTTTTTTTTCTTTGATTTTTCTTGTCCCCAATTTTGTCTGCGTTATTGTTATATTGTTGACTTGCTAATAGTCGTTCTTTTCAATTCTCACTTTTTTTTTTTCCCCCATTTGTCTTTAAAAAGACATCATATACACAGTAAGAAAATATGTTCTCATTAATTGCACATTTTAATATTATTTGGTTTGCCTTATTTAACTTTTTCTTATTGAGCTTCATAATGTATATTTTTATTTTTTTTCTCCTCCCCCCTCCTATTTTAATTTACCTTGTTTTCGTAACCCTGTCGTAATTTTTTTTATCTTTTTTGCCTGAAGTGCGCATGGCAAAAAATGTTTTGCGTGAACCTACAAGTAAGGTGCTTCGTCGGAAGCACCAGCTGCAGCGAGGTGCTAGTGCCCAGTTGCTTGGCAGCCAAACGAAAAGGCCACTCAATATGATTAGCGGTGAGGCCGCGAAAATCGAAGGACAGCAAGGTGCGACAGCGGCGGCCACGGTGGAGCCTCTAACCTCCAGCACCACCAGCCTCAGAAGCCAGAAGTCGCTGCAGAGCGCGCTCGTGCATCACAAGCCGACCGCGGCGGAGCGGAACGCCGCGCAGGCGATGAACTCTATGGCGTCCAAGAAGGACATTTTCGAGACCTTCTCGCTGCTGTCCTCGCAGGCCAACACGAGCGACGCGTTGGACGCCTCGACGGTGAAGGCGTTGTCTTCGTCACTCGTGCGGAGCCATTTGGTGGAGCAGATCGGCGAGCCCCTGTACAATGAACTGCTGGCGGAGGCTGTTGGCAACAGCGGCGACCGCTGGCAAGATGTCTCGGCAGAGGAAAAGCGCATCTTATCGCTTTACCACGTGAAGCGCCTTGAGCGCTATTACGAAAAGGGCGCCAGCTTCAACCCGCTCTTAGGGTTCAGTG
The DNA here is from genome assembly GCA_000482165.1 of Strigomonas oncopelti. Classification (NCBI taxonomy): domain Eukaryota; phylum Euglenozoa; class Kinetoplastea; order Trypanosomatida; family Trypanosomatidae; genus Strigomonas; species Strigomonas oncopelti. The sequence continues at coordinate 8,291 of AUXK01000236.1, read as the reverse complement.
TTGAGGGGACGGACAACGAGCTCGTTACCTTGACCGAGGCGCGGCTGCGCAAGCAGTCTGAGCGCTCCGTGGTGCCGGTCAGCAGCGACGTCCTCGCCGATCTCATGCATCTGGACGTTTCGTGGTCGGTGGCCTTGCGCCTGCTGACCTACGCGAGGGAGGTGCATCCGGCCATTGACCCGCCGAACGAGCTGCGCGACCGCGTGACGGGGCTCATGACGTGTTACCGCTCCGGCGGTCTCGGCTCGCGGCCGTGGACGGAGGCCCTGCGGCTGTACGGGCAGAGTCTCGCCAACGGATACGAGACGACCCTCACCACGCACACCCACGCCCTCGACGCGCTGTGGCGCAGCGCGGACTCCTTCCACAAGGTGCACCACGCGGTGGACAAGGGCCACCAGGAGTGGATCTGGAACGCACTGCTCCAGGTGCGCCGCAAGGCCAAGGAGGAGGGCCTCGCCATCCGAGGCGACGAGGGGTGTGCGTACATGGAGAGCCTCATCAAGGCCGCCGCCACTGCGGGGCGCTGGGAGGCCGCCGTGGCGCTGCTCTCCGACATGGACGCGACCGAGGAGGAGATGTCGCACCGGCTTCTGGTGCCGACGGCGGAGAGCTTTCTGTTGGCCATGGTCGCGTGCCACGTGGCGCACAACGCCGTGCTCTCCGCCTCGCTGCGCTCTCTGTTCAAGCTGAGCTACACCTGGCAGAGTGCGCACTCGGAGGTGCTGCTCCTGTACCTGCAGTCCCTGCGGCACGTTGTGCGGCTGGCGCCCTGGGTCGGCGAGGTCGTGGAAGAGATCATGAGCAAGGGCCACCTGGACCGGCTGTGCGCGGTGGCGTGCCTGCAGCTACTGAGCAGCCGCCACGTCCACACGGCGGCGGACAAGGGCCTGCTCGCGCGACGCTGCTTCGACTCCTTCGACGCCAACAAATGGAGCCAGCAGCCACTTGTGCGCAAGATTGAACTCCAGACAGTCTTTCGGTGCTGCCACATCATCGAGTCGCGCATTCCGCAAGGGTGCACGCTGACGTCGCACTTAATGCAGTACCTTGCCGCCGTCTTTGGCAGCGACTCGCCGGAGGTGGAGTGGCTGCGAGACACGGAGGTGTACAAGCTGCAGGAGCTGACCGACTGGGCGGTCGCGAGTGACATCTTCCGGCGGCAGGTGGTGGAGCGGCCGCCCGAGCGCGTCAAGTTCCTCCCGCTGCCGGTGCGCCAAGTCACCGCGATGTACCGGCGCGCCCTCCTCCGCTGCGCGCGGCTGTGCCTTCAGGAGAGGGAAGGCGGCGAGTTTTTCTTGGACGACGACGCCCTCACAGACGATAGCGCAAAGACGGAGGAGGTTGTGCAGAAGTGCGTGGACCTGGCAAAGGAGCTCTACGTCCAAGACTTCGCGTCGCCTGAGGTGATGGGCGAGCTGCTGCTCATGCACGCGACGTGCGCGGCGACCGGGGGAGAGAAAAAGAAGCTCGCCGTGCAGGCCACGCACTTTCTCTCGCTCGCGGCGGTCGCAGATGTGACGCCGAAGATTGTGGCGCTGGCGGCGGACGCGCTTGGCTCGACGGAGCTCCACGCGGAAAGCATGCTCCTTGACGATCGTGCAAAGCTTCAAGACACCGCCCTGCACGCACTTATTCGGACGACGCCCTGCGAACGGCATCCGCTTTCGGGTTTAGAAAAGGTGTACTATTAAAATCACAGTTATAATTTATATTATTTAATACGTTGTGTGAGCCAAAACATATATACACACATAAACTGTTTTCCAATGCATGCGTGTATGTTTTTTATTGGAAGCACGGCACGTTTGAGTCAGCCAACCACTTTTCGAGTAACTTTGTAAATGCTAAATAATTATTACATTCCTCTCTCTCTCTCTTCCACGTCTTTCTTACTTCGTTCATTTGATTTGCTACCTTATTATTATTTAAAGTACTTTATTTGTGTGCGTGCTTGTCTTTGTGTGAATGTGTGTCATCGCATGCGCCAGAGCGTAAAGTATATATTGCAAAAGCTTTTATTTTCTTGATGGGGCAATCGGCGGAGAAGACAAAAAGCACGCCGTCGACGTTGGCCGACGGAGAAGCGAAAAGCGGCAGCCCGAGTGCAGTTACGGTGTTGCGCTGCGACCACTACTTGGGGCGGTGCTGGCTTTTGGCTTCGTCGAGAGAGTCCTTCAGTCCGAGCCGGTGGGTTCCCCTCAGTGATCGCACGCTGAGAGGCGCAAGGGCTGATGATAAGAGAGCTTTTGCGATTTCCACTAAAGCGCTTAGCGGCGCACAGCGAAAGAAAATCCCGTTTCTTACGCGCAACAAGATAACGATCACGGAAGGACTTGACGTGACTCCGTTTGACACTGTGGCCGTCGCTTCCTATACTCGGGAAGAGCTAAAAGGTCGGCACTCTGTTTTACTCGGCGGCCAGCAGATTGAAATTCCGGCGGATCTGCCCACGTCCTTCCCCGTGATGCTTGTCCTTTCTGTCAAGCGGGCGGAGGTCGAGATGCTCGTCGCCCAACACGAGGTGCGGCACTACAAGCGCTTTCCTTTACGAGCGCCCGCGGCCAACGAGCAAGGGCGGCAGGAGGTCGGCGAGGGCTGTATCACGGGCGTCGCCTTCGGGGGGTACCTCGTGGTCGGCGGCGCGCAGTCGTGTGCCGAATACGCGCACAAGCAGCTCGTCAGCATGCTTGACGGGGCACAGGTGAAGGTGGAGAACAGAAAGGACTCTTCCATAATAAAGCTAGACCTCTCTGAAATGTGTACCGCAGAAAACTTTCGGGTTCTGTCTTGTGGGTTCGCAGACAGCGCAATTGAGCAGTATATGAGCTCGTCCTTCGACAGCGTCCCGCTGGAGAAAGCTTTGGGGGTAGTTTTCCAGCATGTACATAGCGTATACACCGATCCGCGCAAATGGGTGATCACAAATTTGTTTATGCAACGTTATGAGGCCTTGGGTGCCTACATCCTGCCCGCACATTAAGTTTTTTAAATACATATGCTTGTTTATTATCATTTTTTGTGTGGCAGAACTGCACTTTTTAGTTGCGTAGCTGGAGGCAAGCAAATAGTGCCACACTATATTCTCATCTGCTCAAACTATTATTGGTGGCGTAAAAAAACGTTTTTTTTTACTTAAAAAATAAAAAAAAAAAAAAAGCACGATACTTTACGAAAGCAATTAAAAAGAACAAAAAATATCGAGGAGCCCACATTGCTGGCAATTTTTTTTCTTTAACATCTTACTGGCTTTCCCTCCACATTTTTTTGTTTCTCTTTTTTTTACTGTAGTGAAGTAAGCAATCTCTTTTCTCATAAAATATACACACATATTTACTCTGCCCAATTGTTAGTTAATGTCGCGCTTGGCTTACGACGAGGAGCCACTGTGGAACATGTACGTGCGCGAGTACATCATCCCTGGTGCCCTTTTTGCCGCCATGGTGTACTTTCTGGCTTTCAAGGTGCTGATTCCGATGTGGCAAGTAGGATTTCCTACCAGGGCGTCCAAGATCCCTGCGGGCGATGCTGCGCCTGCTGAGGCGCAAAAGAGGAGGACGAGAAAAAGAACAATAGAGAGTAGTTTTTTTGTTGTTGCTGTTGTTCGTTTTTCGGCCACGATTCAATTCTCCCGCAAAATGAACACAAAAGAAAGACTGCATATGCTTTTCGTTTGGCGACAGTAATATATAAAAAAGCGGCTGAGTTCTTCTTGAGTGCTGTAAAGTATTTCTCTCCTATGCATATATTATTAATTATTATTGCGACCTTCTCGTTTTAAAAACACTGTCGAAAGGCTGAACCACTGCCCACTTTTGTGTTGTTGTTTTTCATTTTGTTGGTATAATCCTCTTCCAGGATGGCTTATTTCCCTTTCTGCATTTATCCTTTGTGCCTTCTTTTTCCTGTCTCCCCCTCTCTCTATCTATTTCGGACTTAGACGCTGACCCATACTATTCGCTGCGCGTGCCACCGCTATGAAGCGTATTCGAGTGTGTGTGCTTGTCAGCTCGTACGACGGCAGTGACAGCGAGCTGAAGCAGTACGAGGGTGACTTGTACCAGACGCCGCAGAACTACTTTTCCCCAGAGACCGATCCAGAGTACGAGTTCACAATGGTGGAGATCAAAAAGGCAACTGCCTACCGCCAGATCCGACAGCTGGTGAAGTCGGGCAGCTACGACATCTTTTACAACCAATGCGACGGCGCCAAGGACGAGGACCGCGCCGGCGTGGAGGTGGTGCAGGCCCTCGAGGAGTTTCACGCCCCGTTCACCGGGGCTATTTCCAAATACTACGAGTTGACAAAGGCGGAGATGAAGATGGTGGCACACTACTACAACATCAAGACGGCCAACTTTGCTGTTGTCGAGCCGGGGGACGACATTGCGGCACTCGCGGACGGGCTGCGATATCCCCTCATCATCAAGCACATTTCCGGCTACAGCAGTGTGGGCATGGACAAGACGTGCAAGGTGTTTAATGTGGACGAGCTGGTGCGGCGCACCACCGCCTTTCTCGACGAGTTTCAGTGCGCCCTGGTCGAGGAGTTCATCAACGGCGACGAGGCGACCATTCTCGCGTGCAGCGACGAGAGCGAGCCGGACGGCGTGCGCGTGTTCCACCCTGTGCAGGTGAACTTTCCCGCGGGCGAGGACTTTAAGCACTTCCACCTCAAGTGGGCCGCCTTCGAGGGGATGAACTGGATCCCCGTGGCGAGGGACGACCCCGCGCTGCCGAGCATGCTCGACATGGCGCGGCGGTCTTTCAAGAAGATGATGGGCGGCATCGGCTACGGCCGCATCGACGTGCGCATCGACCGCGAGCGTGGCAGCGAGGTGGTGTTCCTCGAAATCAACCCAAACTGCGGCATCATGTACCCGGTCGACCAGGAAGGCTCGGCGGACTGGATCTTGAAGCTGTCGCCGGAGATGAAGCAGAACGAGTTCGCCAAGCTGCAGATACGCGAGGCGATGCGGGTCCACGAAAAGAACACCATAGTGTACGAGCGCCGCTTCGACCACGTGCGCGGGTATCACCTGCGCGCTTTGATGGACATCGCGGCCGGCACCGTCGTCTTTGCCGACGAGTGCCGGCCTGTTCGCTTGTGCACAAAGCCCTACGTGGAGGCGCACTTTGGCAAGGTCGAGTACGCGGACTTCTGCCACAGCGCGTGGCCCATCGGCGTGGACAAGCATTACTACGCCCTGTGGGACCACGACCCGGGTGCGTGGCGCAGCTTCAACCACTCGTGCAGCCCGAACATGTCCTTCGCGCCGAACCGCTCCCTCAACGTGGTGGCCCTTCGGCTGATCAAGAAGGGAGAGGAAATGACGATGGACTACAGGCAGTTCATGGATGACACGATGAAGCCCTTCAAGTGCTTCTGTGGGTCCGCGAACTGTGCGAAAATCATAACCCCTGGACAAGCTCCAGCTTCTGGTCTTCATTCATAGAGCCAACAATCATAGAAACAAGCAAACAAACAAACAAACAAACAACAAGGAAAAAATTGCAGAAACAGGTTGTAGGGTGCGTTTTGTTTTTTAATTTTAAATGAAAGCACAACAACAACAAGAACAAAAAGGAAACAAAAAACACATACGAGTACTTCTCTTTTTTTATCTCTCGTGTTTTTGTTCCACTACCACGTTTAATTTATTTTTCTTCCACTTTGTTTCCTCTTTTTTTTTTCTCGCTCCCTCTCTTATGTCTATGTGTGTAATTACAAAAATATAAATAAATAAAGACATGATGGGCTCACACACACACACAGACACACAAACAAACACACAACTTATATATATATAAAGAAAACCCACGAAATACATAGTGCTCCGTTCTTTCTTTCACTTTTCTGTCAATGTTTTTTCTTTTTTTTCCGCGTGATCAAATTGTTGCCAAAAGCCTGTCGCTTTTTGTTTTCCTATTGATATTTGAATACAAAAAAAAAAAAAAAAGGAAGAGTCAATAACATTGCTCCTTTCATTGTACGTTGCATCATATCGAAAAAAACAATGCAGATTACTTTTCCAAGTAACTGCATCATATATGTTGTTATTTTCGGTGTGGGACTGTCCAGTCCGACGACGTGCACGAACCGAAATAACCAATTTACAGGCACACATGCTTTTATGCGTGCAACGTGTTCGGTACAACGAATACGAAGCGCTGAAAGCAGTGCAATATTTAGTAACAAGAACAACATATATTTTTCTCTCTCTCCTCTGTCCTTGTAATATTGACACAAACTATATATATATATATCGTGCAAATGTCTTTATTCAGCTTAATTTGACTGTAGTGTGTACTAGTGCCGTAGTTTATTTATGTATGTTTTCTCTTTTTTGTTTTTTTCCACGAGTGTGGTTCGCGACACTACGTTTTTTGTCTGTTACACAATAATTATTGCTCTCCTCTTTACATCTAATTTTCTCAATTATATTTTCCTTTAGAATATTTGTTATTCTAAATTCAGTTTTTTTTTTCTAAGCTATATTACTTTTGTTGTTATTCTTATATTTAACGACTCTTTTTCGATCACTTTGATTCATCAACATCACTGTTTTGTTTATTTCTCATAATTATTTCCATGGCAGAATCTCTCACAAAAAATAAGAAAATTATCGGGCGTGAGATCCGCCTCGGTAAGAAAATTGGGTCCGGGGACTTCGGCGAGGTCTACATGGCTGAGCCGCTCTGCCCGGAGGGCCACTTTACCTACCCATCCACGTTCGTCGTGAAGATCATCCGCAAGGATGTGTGCACGCCCGACTACTTGGATATGATTCACCGTGAGCTTCACACGATCAAAAGGCTCCATCACCAATTCATCGTGGACTACATCGGCTCCTGGGTCGAAATTGGGCGCTACTCCACCTTCACCGGCTGCTACTGCCTCGCCACGCGCTTCTGCAACGGCGGCGACCTGCACTCCTTTGTGTACGACTATGCAGTCAAAAAAGAGTTTGTGCCCGAAGAGCTGGTCGTGCAGCTGCTCGTGCAGGTCTTCTCTGCAATTAACTTTCTGCACGCGAACAAGGTCATCCATCGCGACATTAAGCCCGGCAACATCTTCATTGACAAGACGCCCAGCGGCTCCGTGGAGAGGGCCGTCGTCGGCGACTTCGGTCTCGCGCGGCCGCTCGACCAAACCTGCCAGCTGGTGGCGACCCGCATCGGCACGCCGTCGTATGTGTCCCCGGAGATCGTGGACGGGAAGGCGTACACCTACAAGACCGACGTCTTTTCTGCCGGGGCCACCTTTTTCGAGCTCATGGCGCTCGAACGGCCCTTCTGGCGAAAGGACTACAAGGAGAAGCACATCCAGGACGCCATTAAGCGGCACGACCCGATACCCCGCCTTTTCCAGCGCTGCGGTCAGGTCTACGACAAGAACATTCTGCGCATCATCGACGCCTGTCTCGCGAAGCAGGAGAAAAATCGGCCCACCGCGTTTGACGTTCTCTGCACCTTCTCCTCGAAGCTCACGCGGTACATCAAGGCGAACAACATTGTCGTGTACAGCCGCTCCAGCAGCTCCCCCGTCTTCGTCACGACGCCGAAGGAGCGCGCCTCGCCGCTGGACAAGCTGCGCAGGAGCCCCTCCCCCGCTGCGGCGCCACCGCAACTGCGGCCGGCAAGTTCCCAGCCGGAACCAGAAGACGCGGCGAGAGCGCCAACGACGGGCGACGTGACGGACGGGCAGGAGCTTGCTGCTCTCCTCATGTCCCACTGCCCTTCGGACGAAGACGCCAACTTGCTTGTCTTACTCGACAACGATCACGAGCTCTTTGCGTTGGTCAAGACGCTCACCATTACGCGGAAGGAGAACCTGGCGTCGATGGAAAATGGAGTTTTCAAATTGCTATTCACCTTGAAGCCTACTGTCCAAATACAAAAAGCGGTGGAACTGCTTTCCCAAAATTTCGGAAGCCGTCCCTGCGAAGGCTAAATCCAAGTCACTTTTTTTTTTTCTTACCTTAATTTCTTTCAGCGGTTACTTCACGTATTTCTCTTTTTTAGAAAGGCAATACCCTCTTTCCTTTTCTATTACACATTATTAGTCACTTCTTTGCAAAACCCATCTAAGGAAGCGGTTGCTTCCACTCATGCTAGATTGTGTTTTTTTACTTCTTTCTACATGTTTATTTTTAATACTTTCATCCTTTTTTTTTTCTCAAGTTTTTTGCAAAGGTATACTTGATACTTTCTGCATTCTAATCTTTATAGTTTTTATTCTCCCATTTTCTTTTATTCCGTTTCTTTCATTTATACAATTTGGGCAATAT
>AUXK01000235.1:0-11127 GCA_000482165.1 Strigomonas oncopelti | reverse complement strand
CTATAAATGAGTGTGCATATATGAGTGCAGACATAAGTGTCACTGAAGTTGACAACAAAAAATAATAAAAAGTGAAAAGTGAAACGCAAAAGTGCGCACCTGGGCAAAGCAATGGAGCGTACAACGACAAAAAGAAAATGCCTTTATCCTTACAAAAGAAAAAAAGATACTTGTGTTTTTGTTTATGGCATATCACTAGAGAAAAACAAAAACGATCTATTTTGCTATTTTTTCATTCCATCATCTATTTTATTTTTAATCGAAAAAAAAAAAGGAAGTAAAGTCTACGGCTCCAGCTCCTTCAAACTCTCCACAAATGTCCGGTAGTACACGAGCGTGTCTAGCGGTGGCGGCGCAGAGCCCGGGCCCGACGGCCTGTACTGCTGCCGCAGCCGCGGGAAGGCGGTTTCCAGCGGGCCCTCCACCTCGCTGAGGTCGTGCAGGGGCTGCTGCCGGTCGTGGCGCGTCGCCTGCGTGACGCCGAGGTGCCGCCACGCGTACCGCTCGCCGAAGCTGCGCTTGAAGCAGCGAATGACCAGCAAAAGAAGTTGCATGAGCGCGTCCTCGGACTGGCGGGCCGCCTTCCGCGCGGTGAGGGACTCCAAGGTGCGCGTGGGCGAGATGCAGGTGGCGGGGCGGCCGCGCGCCTCTGTCTCGTCCTCCGTGCCCTCCGCCTCCGCCTCCGCCTCCGTCCGCCGCCGCTTTGAGCTGTCGCCCACGGGGGCGCTGGTGGCGCTGGTGGTGGTGAACAGCCTCTCCTCGCGAGCGCGTTTGTCAGCCACGGTGGCGGTGGCGTTCGCTGCCTTGCCCCCCACGAAGAGGCTGGGAGGGGAGGAGGGCGTGCGAGCGACACCGGAGAGATGCTGACGCTCATGTTGCTGATCTGCGTGGTGGTAGCTACCATAGACGTTGGGGGTGAGCTGCTGCTGGGTGGTGGCGGCGTTCGTGTTGTACTTGTAGGACGAGGCGGAGGAGGGCGTGTACTCGGTTTGGCTGTTGTGGGGCGTCTGCAATCCGCTCTCCCGGCCGTCGAAGACGCGGCTGCTGCTGCGGTGGGCGAGATCGCTGCTGCGGTTGGAGTGCTGCTGGCGGAGCAGCACGAACTCCACCACCTTCAGCACCGTCTCCATGGGCAGCACCCCCGCGTCCTGGCCATCGTAGCCACGGAGGCGGCGCCCGATGGTGTCGGCGTGCTGCTGCAGTTGCTTGCTCAGCAGATACTCGGAGGAGAGAAGGAGCGAGGTGGGAGAGGTTGCGCTGTAGGGCGCCGCCGTCGTTGCCGTCGCCGCCGTGCGCCGCTGCTGCGGCGTCGCGCCACTCCCTCCAAAGTCCAAGGAGCGCGCGGAGCTCTGCTGGCTGCTGATGCCATGGTCGTTCGCCGACGGCGTCGGTGCTGGCATGGCAGCAGCAGCGGCAGTGGCAGCATGAGTGCCCGGCGCGCCGCCGTGGCGCTGGAGGTGCGCGGAGGAGCTATACAAATTGGCGAGAAGGCTCTCGCGCGTGCGGCGGACCTCCTCCTGCGCGAGCTCGACCAGCTCCCGCACCTCATGACTCACGCGCTGCGAGGGGGTGTCGAGCAGGCCGGGGGATGTCGCCTCTTCCTCCGCAGCCGCGACGGCGGTTGTTGTCTTGTGTTCATGCACTGTGGTCGCGGGGAGTAATTTCGCGGGCGTCGCTGTCGCGCCCATCACCTCCGATTCCTCCTTTTTCTCCTGTGCTGGTGGCGGCAGCTGCTGTTCCTGTTGTTCCTGCTGCTGCTGCTGATGCTGGTGGAGGTGGGACCCGACCGAGATGGGGCGCGGAAGCGGCGAGGGCTCTTCCTCCGCCGGTTCCTCCTCTGCCGTGTCATGCCGATTATAGCTCTGGTGGTGGTAGTCCCCCGCATCTTGCTCGCACAGGTACGCTGTGGTGGGCGGCAGGCACGTGGGCGACATCTCGACCTCTTTTGTGTCATCACCGTCCTCCTCATCTCGGCGGTGGTGCGGTGCGGAGGAAAGCGAAATTTCGAGCTGATTCTCTTCTTCCTTCGCGGCGGGAGCGTCTTCTGCAAGTCGGTTCCGCTTTTCTGCGTGAGGCGGCACGGGGGAGGGCAGCGCTTCTTCCTCCAAGCGCGCCTTCGGCTCCATCTCCGCCTCCGCTTCCTTCTCGTCCAGCGAAGTGGACGTGGGCGCGACGGCGGCGGGGGACACGGTAGCGGCGGTGACTGCGGCGGCGGCGGGAGGCGGCATCATCAGCTTCGTCTCGTGCATGGACATGGAGAGGGCAAAGCTAAGCTCTTGCACGGGCGCCTCCATCGCCTCGCCCTCCTCCTCCTCTTGCGGCCGCGGTGCCGCATCGTTGCCGTGCTGCTGCTGCTGCTCGTTATTACAAGGATGGGGTGGAACGGCGTGGTTGTTGTGCTTTGAGGTGTACTCCAGCACCTCACGTATGGGCGTTGGTGTCGCGCCGCCGACAAGCAGCATGGACGTCATGGGTCGCTTCGGCTCCTCCACCTCCACCTCGGCTTGTGCTACCTTTTGCTTCTCGCTCTCCTCGTGTGATTGCAACGGCTTTTCGTTCGTCGTGGCGGCGGCGGCGGCGTGGGGCAGCGAGTACATGCTGAACTGAAGCTCCACCGAGGACTGATCGTCCCCTCCTTTGCTCGCAACAGCAGCGTTGTTGTGGTTATTATTGTTATTAGTAGGATTGGCCGAAGTGTACGGCGGAGAAGAAGCAGCCGGGTTGTCCAACAAAATAGACTCTGTCTTGCTGTAACGCTCTGAGCTCAGAGTGATGGTTGCCCGCCTCTTCTCTGGCAGTTCTTCTTCCTCTTCTTCCCCGTTCTCGTCTGCGAACGGTGCGGTTGTGGTCGTCATGTCCACCGGTGTGACGGCCGACAGCGTGCTGCTGTTCATTGCCGCCGCACAGTGCTGATGGTCATACCTCTTCTCAGTTGCTTCCATTGTGGCAATGGCGGTGGTGGTGGTGGCGACAGCGACCGTGTGGCTGGCGTACACAGGGCGTGGCATTGGGCTGACCATACTGCCATCAAAGAAGGCGTCATCGTACGCTGGCTGCTGCTGTTGCTGCCCGTCTTCCTTGTGATGGTCACTTGTGGCCTCCCGGGCTACCCCCTTGTCCTCCTCCTCCTCCACCACTTGGCCCGCGCGCAGTGGCTGGAATGGGTGGGTCTCCGCCGCATACGTGATGTCGTGCACCGCATCGCTCGCGCGGTAGTCCGCCATCGCGCGCGTCGTCGCGGTAGTGGTGGTGTTTGTCTCGCCATGCAGGGACGCCTTTTCGCCGCCCTCGCCCTCGCCCTCCCTCCCCTCCTCCTCCTCATCGTTCGACTTGAGCACGAAAGAGGTGACGGCGGCGTGCCGCACCGGTGTCATCGCCTCCATCTGCGCGTAGCTGCTCTCGGCCTGCGGCACACTTGTCAGCACAAACGCCCGGCGCGGCGGCGGCGTGGGGGAGCTCTTGCTGCTGCCGGCGCCGGCGTCCTCCCGCGGGCTGTACGGCTCCTCCTCCTCCGCCGCCATCGCGCTCTCGCTCATACTCGCCGTGTGCTCTTGCTTTTCTTTCTTCGCCGCTGCCGCTGCTGTGTGTCGCGGCTCTGGCTGCGAGCGGGAGGAGTGGCTGTGAAGGCCGTCGTGGCGAGGCTCCGGCGATGGCACGCGCTCGACTCGCCGTGCGGCGGCGCCGGCGGCCATCGCTCCTCGCGGTCGGTGGGAGTACAGCTGACCTTGCTGCTCCTCCTGCCGCGGCAGGGCCTCTGCTGGCGTGATCGCAGGCTCTTCCTGCATCTGCCGTTCTTCTTCTCCCTCCTCCTCCTCCTCCTCCTTCTGGAACTGCATTACGGTGTTCTCGTCACGAAAAGGAAGCGAGTGGTGGTAGTGGTGAGGATAGTGCTGGCTGTGCGCGTGGTCGTGACTGCGGTGGTGACGCGCCGACCTCTTCTCTTTCTCGCCCTCGCCTCCCACCTTTTTCTCCTCCTCCCTCTCTTCTTCTTCATCCTCCTCCTCCTCCTTGTCGAGTCCCCCGCCGCCGTGGCGCCGGTGGCTCGCGCTGGAGGCCATACTGTGCGTCAGGCTGCGCAGCTGTATCGCGATACGGCCCCGGCTGTGGCTCGCCAGCGAGGAGGCCGAGCAGCTCCGCATCTTGCTGTTGTTGTTGTTGTTGTTATGGTTGGCACTCGCTTGAGAGGGCTTGCTGCCGGGTGCCAGCCGCGACACGTTGACATCGCGCGAGGCGAAGAGGAGGGTGGGCGACGAGGGCAGTTGGGCAAGCATGGCATTCGTGTTGTTCTGGTTGGTGGTTGTGCTGTCAGACAGGCTACCTAGCTGGAAAGAGTCCACCTGGAGAGCCGCGCGCGGACGAACCGAGCCCGACTCGCTGTGCGTCTCCGTCAGCTTGCTGTTGAAAGAAGAGCTCATAATATTATTATTATTATTTTTAGTTAATATTATGTGTTTATATGTATATATGTGTATTTGTGTGTGCTTCTTATAAAAGTAAGAAATTTTATCTATAAAAAGAAAGAAAGAGAAAAAAGAGTGCAAAATAAAAAACTAAACTGAACAAAAGTGCGTTAACGTAAATAGAGAAAGAAAAAAAGAAAAGGGAGAGAGAAGGTAAAAATCGATAAAGAGTTCAGAGATAATAATAATTGTAATAGTAATTTAACACCGAAAAAAAAAAAAACGGACCACATTCAAAGTGGGCCCCACTCACATATTTTTTTTTAATTGCACAATTTGTTTTTGAGAGTTTACGATCAAAAATAAAAAAAAAAAAAAAACAAGTAATGATAATTGAACGTTTAGTTTACATAGAAGAAAAAGAAAAGAGAGATTTGTGATATAAAATAAGAAACAAAATATACATGCGTACTCTGAGCATAACTTTTCAGCTAGTTACTGTGGCTGCTGCGGCTGCTTCTCGTGCGGCAGCTCGATATGACGGCCCTGGATGCGCGCGGCGAACAGCTCCGTCGAGTCCTTGTTCACCCTCAGCAGTCCGCGGCCGGTGTTCGTGCTGGTGTACAAGAAGCCACCATACTTGTTATTCGCTGCATTGTTGTTATTATTATTGTTATTATTCGTGGCAGTGGTGTTGGCGCTGCTGGCGAGCGTACGGTTCGCTCCCGGGCCGCCGGGGTAGGACGAGGTGAAGGAGCGCATGGTATCCGTCGGCACGTAGGCGTCCATCAGCGGGGGCGGCGCCGCGCTCGCCGGCGGGGTGCGGCCGACGACAAACGTGTAAGGGCCGCTCGCGGCTGCCGATGCCGCCGCCGCCGCCGCATCCACCACCGGCGGCGGCGGCGGCTCTTGGCGGCCGTAGTAGTACACGTTGTGCTTCACGCGGTTCTGGTAGTTGTTGCGCGTGGACAGCCGCTGCCGCTGCTGCCGTCGCGCCTTTCGCTTCTCCGCGGCGACCCACTTGCCATAGCTCGAGTACCTCTTTTTGTTGTCCTCCTCCGTCGTCGCCTCGTTGAAGCGCGGACCTGCCTCGCCGGTGCCGTCATTGGAGTAGTGCTGCGCCATCGCGGCGGTGCTCTCTCCTCTGTCGGTGCCGCTGCCTGCCCGCTGCTGCTGCTGCTGGAGCTGGTGGTGCTGCGGTTGTTGCCGCGGCGTGTAGTCGCTGCTATCGTACTGGTGCTGGTAATGCCGCCGCTCCTCCAGGTACTTCCGCTTCCGCTCCTCGTACGCCGCCCGGGTCAGCGAGGGTGCCCGTTGCCGGTCGGCGTGACCCGAGGAAGTGCCGTTGCCGTGTGGTGCCTGCCCGAGAAAGTTCCGCCTTTGTTCGAATGGGCTCTTCACGTAGAGGTACTGCGAGGCGACGATGCTGCCGTGGAGGTTTGTCGGGATGGAGGCCACGTGCGCGCCGGCCGAGCCCGCCGCGGCCGACGGCGGCACCAGTCGTCCACCCCTGCCCCCGACGGCGGAGGGATCGTAGTACATTCCAGCGGTGGCCGCGCCAACGCCGCCCGCGCCCACAGCTCCTCCTTGGTACGAAACTAGATAAACCTGTGGCCGCCAGCTCGGGGAGCTCTTGGCCAGGTTGCGGAGGAGTGCCTTTGGAGGACGGCGCAGCTTTCCTGTGTAGCCGCCGCCGCCGCCGCTCTGTGGCTGTGGCTGTGACTGCTGCAAGTGGTTGTTGTTGTTGTTGTTGCCACTGTTGGCCGGAGGGGGATAGCTGTTCCAATTATTATCATTATTAGTATTGTTATTATTGTTGGTGTTGTTGTTGTTATTGTTAGTAGTGTTGGTGTTGTCATTGCCCTGGCGGGCGGCAGGCGCTGTGTGCATCCAACTTTTTTGATTGGCGTTTGGATTTGAAGCGGGGGTCTGACCTAGATGGTTCAGTGACGATTGCAGCTGGATCTGGCGTAAGATGTCGGGGTTGTGGGAAATAGCATTCGTGATTAGCTTTTTATTTTGCTGCGTGTTGAACATGTTCACGCTGTTAGTGTTGTTGTTCAGTGCGCTCTCGCCTCTGCCGGCCCCTCCCGCGCCGCCACCGCCGCCGCTGCCGCCTGTGAGCGGTGCAGCGCCTTGGAAGAAGGACGGGATGGCCGTCGGCGGCGGCGGGAGGACCAGCACGGCGTCGTTGCTTAAATCGTACACCACACTCGCGTCATTGTAATGGCTTCGTACAGGTTTTTTCGTGTTTGTTTTACTTTTGTGATTTCTAGCATACTTGCGTTTAGATTGGGCGTTGATCTTGTCGCTGCCATCCTCCTCGTCCTCGTCACTGCTATCCACGTTAATAGGGCTGCTAAAGTAAAAGTGGTTTGTATTCATATTGCTAGCACCATTCGCGCTGGTATTGTTGTTGTTATTATTTAAAAAGGGGTTGCTGCTCGTTTGATTATTGATACTATTATGATTATTATTATTTTTATTATTATTCGTTTGGCCAATTGTGGTTGTCGCTGTTGTTTGTGTCGTAATCTTATTGGGAAATTTGCTGTTGAAAGAGGAGGCAAGATGATTAGCCGGAAGTCCAAAATTTGTATTGTCATTCGTTTTATTATTATTATTGTTGTTCTTGTTATTACTAGTTGTAGTAGTAGGCGGGGGCGGCGTGCCAGCTGCCTTCCTTAACGGCCCCAGACGAGGGCCTCCACCAGTCGTCGCCGACGCCGCATGGCTTGCTCCGGGTATCTTTTTGCTTTTGTTGCCGAGCAGTTTACTATTAGACATGTTCATGTTGGTGCTACTATTGTTGTACTTGTCCTTCTCTTCGAAAATAATTTTGCTGCTGCTCGCGTTGTTGTTGTTATTATTCGTGTGGCTGCTACTGATATGCTGGTTGTTAGGGCTGTTGACGATAGAGGGCAGCGGAGAGGGCGACCGCCGCAGTGGCGGCAGCCCGGCGGCGGCGGCGGCCGAATCATCGTTCTCTCCCTCATCCGACCTCGCGCGATTCCCCCCGTCCCCGCCGCTGTACGGTGGCTTGCAGGACGAATGTGGTCTGTTGTTGTAATTAATGTTGTTTCCGGCGAGCGAGGGGTACGAAGCCTGCGAGGAAGGTCGCAGTGCGCCCGCGACCGTGCCGCCGCTGCCCTCCGTTCCTGTTTGGCTTCGGCCACCATCGGTGTACCGGGAAAGCAGCGCTCGCAGGTGCTCGATTTCGTTGTCCTTTTCGTCTATCATATCTTCACAAGAGTGCACTTTGTTTGTCAAGTCAGAGATGACGGTCTCCTGTTGCTCTTTTTCTTGCCGCAAGGCTTCCACGGCCGCCTCTGACATCGTACCAGATGGATCCGCGTTCACACTGTTTTTATTATCGTTATCATTATTATTATCCTGATTGTCGTTCGTTCGAGGTGGCGGCGATGGCGATGCCCGGTGCTCCCCCTGCCCTGCATGGGCAGCTTCAACAGTAGTTGTGGTGGCGCTCGCGGTCTGTGGCGGCGGCGTAGAAGCTCCGCGTGCCTCCTGGTTTTTTGGTGCTGCGGTCGTTGCAGCGACTGGTGTTTGCCTTCCCTCTGCGCCCGCCGCTGCCGCGCCGTGGATGCCCTCCTCCGCCGCCGTGATGGCCGAAGAGGAGGCGGGCGTGGCACGCGACGGCCTTGACCGGATGGGCTCCTTTGAGGCCAGAACGTACAACTCCTCCGCTGTCGACGCCGCCGGTGCGGCCGTGGTCGCGTCATCGGCGCCTACCTGCACGCCCACATCGATGCCCTGAACGTAGCTCGCGTACAAGGTCGGCAGCTGAGCGTCTCCCTGCGAGAGGCTCGGTCGATGCTGCTGCGGTGGCGGCGACGGCGACGACGGCACGGGCTCTGTTGTCTGCGGGGGCGGGGATGGCGTCGGTGTTGCCACCTCGCCTTGCTCCAGCCCGTGCGGCGTTGCCCCAGCAGCGGGTGGGGTGGGTGGCGGGGGCGACGAAGGCGACGAGGACGGCGGCGCCGCTGCCGCAGCTGCTGCCCCGTGCGCCTTCGCAGTGGTCGAGCCAACGCCACCGCTGGACAGCGGCAGCGCCGGTGAGGCGCGTGACTCGTGCAGCGAAGGCGCTGCGCCCTCCGTCGCCACCCCTGTCGTGATGGTGGCTGAGGGCTGTGGGGTTGTAGGCGCGTGCTCCTCCGCCTTGTTGTGGCTGTAAGGGAAGGCGACGGCCGGCGTGGGCGTGGCAGGCACCCTCACACTCGTTTCTCCCCTCTCCTCGTCAGGGCGTAGAAGAGCAGAGAGAGAGAGCTCTGTTTGTGTCTCCATACTCTGCACATTTTTTGGTGGCGGTAGTGGCGCCGCCGCCGCCACTGTTGCTGCTGCTGTCGATGGTGATGCTGTTGTTGGTGGCGGTAGTGGTGGTGGTGAAGTGGAGGCGGTCGGTGGTGACGACGCGGCCCCGCTGGCGTGGCTGCCCTTGCTCTGGTCCCCGTGGCTGCCGCTGCCGCCGCCGAAGAAGAAGAAGGAGCGGGAGAAGGCTCCGGTGGCGCATCCGTCTGGCACCCCACATCGGTCTGCACGACCGCCGCCGTGTTCGTCTCCGCGGTAGTGCACGCTTTATTGTCGGCGAGCGTACTGCTTGGCAGCTGACTCGCCGAGTTGGCGGTGAGCACCTCGCCCCCGTCCGTCGTCTTGGGCGGGGCCGCCTTCACGCCCGCATCTGCGGTGTTCGCTTTGTTCTTGTTACTATTATTTATGTTCGCGTTCTGCTCCTCGAGCTGCAGCTCTTCGGCGAGGAGGCACTGTACGAGCCCCTGCCGCAGCGAGGCGTTGCTGTCGCGCAGGCGTTGGATCAGTTTGCTATTGAAATAAAAGACCTTGGCGCCCTGCCACGCTTCGCGCAGCTCCGCGAGGGTCAGCGCCTTGCCGCCGGCGCGCTCGTCCGCGGCGCCGCGCGTGAGCTGGTGCTCAAAGGTTTTCATAAACGAAAGGGCCTCGCTCGTCGCGAGGAGGGCGCTGCGCTGCGCCGACACGCACGCCATAAGTCCCTCCTTGTACCGCGAGTTGCTGTCCACCTGAATCTTGTCCAGCAGCGCCGCCTCCTGCCGCGTGTCGAGCGCGACTTGCTGGAACGTGTAGCCGGCACGGATGGGCACCTTGCGCGTTTTTTGCGCCGGCTGCGCGCCATCGGCACCGGCGGTGGCGACGGCGCCCTCCTCCTCCACCACCTCCTCCACCTCCTCCGCCGTGCCCTGCTGCTGCCGCTGCTGCTGCTGCCAGCGGGTGAGGTCGGCGTAGTAGGCGGAGCTGTTGAAGTACGGCGAGGTGACACAGCGGTGCTGGCCAAGGATGTCCTCGCGCTCCATGCACAGCGCCTCGTAGCACCCCGTCACCTTCTCCACGTGCTGCAGGTACTGGTTGTGCTGCTGCAAGATGAAGGCGACCTCGGCGACGAGCTTCTTGTTTTTTGTCTCCAGCTCCGCGAGATGGAGCTTCAGGCGCGCCTCCTGCGAGCGGCTCTCGACCTCGGCGGCCATCGTCCGGAGCGCCTCGGGGCTGTAGTCCGCGCCCGCCCCTCCCCTGCCGCCCCCGCCCTCGCCGCCATCGCCGCCCTCACCGCCGCTGCGCGTGTACTTGCCCAGCTCGCGCTTCAGCGTCGCGATGGCGCTGTCGCGCTGCGTCATCGCGATGAGCCCCTCGGCCACCTTCCCCTGCGCCGCCTGCAGCTCCTCCTCGAGCCCTTGCTGCTTCTCCACCACCTGCTGCAGCTGCACGTTCATCTCGGCCACCTCCTTCTGCTGCTGCTCCACGACGACCTCGAGTTTGGTCATCTGGATCACCTGATCGCGACACCGCTCCTCGGCCTCGGCCGCGCGGCGCTCCTGCACCGCGCAGCGCTCGCGCGTCTGGTGCACCTCCTCCTGCAGCGCCGTGTACTGCTGGTTGCGCGCGAGGAGCTCCTTTTTGGTCCGGTCCAGCGTCTGCTTCGTGGCCGAGAAGCGGTTCTGGATGATTTCAAAAAGTTCGAAGGAGACGTTGATCGGCGGCAGCACATCGGCCGAGAGGCTGCCGGCCCCCCCGCCGGTGCTGCCGTGGCCCCTGCCACCGCCGGGGGCGTCCGACTGCCCGAGCAGGTCCTTGATGTGGGCGTAGTTCGGGTCCCCTATCGCGCTCAGGATGCGATCGTAGTCGTCGACCTGGCGGGTCACGTTCGCACTAATAGACACCGCGGCACCGGAGGCGGGGTGCACGTTATCGCCCGCCCCAGCCTCTGCACTAGCTACATTGTGGTTGGTGGTATTGCCGGTGTGGTAGTGTGAGTTCTGGGTAGTATTGAAGGGGTCGCCGCCACCAAAGGACGTCATTGTGCAGCACGTCCGCTACACAGTCCAATATATATATGTGTGTGTGTAGGTGTCAGAATATAATGCTGACAGCTAGAAAAAAGCAAAGAATTTTCTCTTTAGTTAGCTCCTTTTCTCGACAATTTTGATATTTGCTTTTTGTTTTTTTGTTTTTTTTGCTTTCTGCTTTTGCAGTGATCCACAAAAAAAAAAAAGTTTATATAAAGTAAAGAAATACAATAAAGAAAGCGTTTATACACAAAAATATATAGTTATTTACAAAAATTAAAAATATGAACAAGCAATTAGGGCACCACAAAATGTGTGCGTTTTTTCTTCTTTTTCCTTTTTACAAGTATGTATTTTCGATAGAGATAGATGCAGATAAATGAAGGAGAGAAGAAAAA
>AUXK01000234.1:0-11137 GCA_000482165.1 Strigomonas oncopelti | reverse complement strand
AAAAAAAATGAGAATACAATGAACGATACGAAGTAACGAAAAACAGAAAATATGTACAATCGAAACAGAAAAAAAAAAACGGTGAAGATAATATATTTAAGAAAGAACAATATATGTATGTATGTATGTATTTATGAAAGTCGAACGAACATATAGTTTGCCATATAAGTGGAATAGATCTCTTTTTTTTTTTGTTGCCTTTTATTTTTTTTTCTTTCCTTGTGTAGTGCGTGTATATATATATAACCGATATATACCTGTTTGAAGGTACAGCTTTTATTTTTTTATTTTTTAATTATTATTATCTTTTATAATTATATGTATATATATATATATATATATATTAATGTTTCCCCTTGAAGTACTCCGAGGCGACGATGTAGCCCTTGTCGTTCGGCGGGAATTTAGGCCCGATGGGTAGCGTGCCGGCGAAGAAGTGCGTGTACACCTCGAGCGCCTCCTGCCCCGTCTCGACAATCCACGGCACGGTCGACATCCACTCGCTGCCCTTGATGGTGCCGGCGCGCTGGTTCGCGCTGTAGCGGCTGGAGATCTTCGCGCCCCAGTGGTCGACAGGTCCGAAGAGGAGGATGGGATGGGCCGGGACGGTGCCGACCTTGCGGCGCACCTCCTCGAGCGCGTACTCAAAGTCGGTGCCGATGCCGCCCATGAGAAAGATCGGGAAGTCGAGGTTGAAGTCGGACTGCCGCTCAACGAGCTTGTCGGCGCGGTAGGTGAAGTAGGCCTCGCAGTACGGGTTCTGCTTCTGCTCGTTGATCGTCGCGCCGGGCTTCGTGGACACGCTGCCAAAGTCGACGACGAGGCCGCAGGAGAGGATGCCAAGCGACTTGGCGACGCGGTTGCCAACCTCCATCGCGCCGGGGCCGCCGCCGGTGACGAGCGCGAGGGGCTTCTTGTCGTTCAGCAGCGCGTGCTGCGCGGTGCGCTTCACCTGCAGAATGCCGTTCAGCAGCAGCATCAGCTCGGCCTCGAAGTCGCCGGCGACGAGGTTGGAGCCGTAGACGCCGAACATGGTCGCCTCCAGGTAGTCCCGGCGGCGGTTGATCGGCACGAACTGGCCGGCGTCCATCCCGGCGCGGCGGATGTACTGGTACATCTCCCCCTTGCGCTCGTCGACGTGCATCACGGTGATGCCGAAGTTCGTGAGGTCGCCGAGGAGGGAGCTGTCCTCCTGGCTGAAGAACTGGCCAAAGTGGCGCGAGGCGCGCGTGAAGAAGATCGCGCGGAGCTTCTTGCCCACCATGCGGGACAGAATGAGCGACTTGAGGCACGGCGACGGGAAGTAGCGGCAGAGCAGCACGCCCTCGCTGCTGATGTCGTCCATCGCGATGGCGCTCAGCAGCGCGTACTCGCACTGCTGGTACGCGTACCGCTGCGCCTGCTCCTGCCGCACCTCCGGCTGGTCCGGCCCGGCGTACTGGATCTGGTGCGGGTCAGCCGTCAGCCAGTCGTCCTCCGTCATCTCGGTGAACTGCCCGCCCTTGCACAGGTAGGCGCAGCACGGCTGCCCGTCGTCCGGCGCCGTCGCGAAGACCTTCAGCAGGTCGCTCGTCGAGGCGCAGCGCTCGGCGAGCGTCTTGCGCAGACCGAACGGGATGTGCTCGCGGAAGCTCTCCACCGTGAAGAACTCTATCGGAATGTGCGTCAGCTCCTCGGCGCTCTCGCCGTAGAAGACAAAGGTGCGGTCGCGCAGCTGCGAGCCGTTCTCCTCCGGCTCGATGACGCGGGAGCTCATCGAGTGGAGCCCCTGCGGCAGCAGCTCCTCCACCACCCGCCCGAAGAGCGTGCGGAAGTGCATCGCGTAGCCACGCACCATGAGCGTGCCCGTCGGCGCGCAGATGCGGCTGTGGCCCTCGTGGAACTCCTGGTGCAGGCGGACCAGGTCCTTGTACGGGGTGTTGCGCTTCAGCGCCGTGCCGATGGTCGGCAGCAGGCCGTGCACCTCGCCGCTGTAGGTGAAGGTGCCCGGCAGCACGGGCAGGTACGCGACGACGCGGCCGTCGACGATCTTGAGATCCCAGTCGGGGTGGTCGCCCGAACCGTAAATGAGCAGCTGTTCGCCGCGCTGGTTCGTGTGGTCGAGCAGGCGGGTAATGTAGGAGAGGTTGCGCACCACGCGGTTCTCCTCCCGCGCGAAGAGCTTGCCGACGGAGGCGCCCTGCCCAATAAAGTCGAGCAGCAGGATCGCAAGTGGCGAGAGGGCGACGAGGTCCATCTTGATGGTGCAGTAGCGCGCCGTGCCGTCCATCTCGAGCTCGATGTTCTCGGCGTTGACGCCGAGCTGGGTGATGGAGGAGCGCAGCACAAACTCGCACGGGACGCCGCCGAGGCCGCGGAACTTGGGGTGGATGCCGCCGACGCTCGCCTCGGCCTTGGCGAGGGTGCGGCTGACCCTCTTGTAGGAGTAAATCGTCGCATCGTTGGTCGCGAGATCGTACGGGTTCTTGAACTTGCCGCGCGAGATGGTGTAGCTCTCGTCCCGGCGGTGGTGCAGCACACAGTCGGGGTACCAGCGGCAGGTGTCAGCGGGCATCTTTTCTGCTGTTGTTTATGATGTTGTTGTGTTTAGCGGCTTTTTGGGGTTTTTCTTGTTTGTTTGTTTGTTTGTTTGTTTTTTTCGATATGTGGTGGTGTTCGTAAATATAAAGTCAAGCACTAGTGTTGCCCTTAATGGAAACTTTAATATATATATATGTGTTTATGTATATATGTATATATACACGAACTAAGTTTATGCAAAAGAGAATTTGAGCGGAAAACTATAATAATTTTTCTTCGTACGCGATTGACAGTGTAAAAATAAAAATAAAAAAGCGGAGAGAGAAAGGGTAAAATGCTACAGCTTTTGCAATAATCTGGTGTATCTTACTAAAAGAAGCATGCACAAAAGCCAGCGACTGCTTTTTCTTTTTTTTTATTAAAAAGAAGGCTACTTCGCGAGCCGAGTAGACGATTAGAAAATTGAAAGAAAAAAAACTAGTTTTTTCTTCTTTTTTTTTTTTTTTAGTTGTTATTTAAGCGAGAATTATACGAATATATAAATATATTAGAAAAAGCCATTTGCTTTAGTTTGTATCATTATCATTATTATTTAGAAAGAACTTCGAAACCGAAAAGAAAAACAAGTGAAAAAAAAAGGAGAAAAAAAAAGAAGAAGAAAAGGGAAATTGAAACGAACAACAGATAGCAAGAAGAAGCTGCACACACGATAGATCGCACGAGGCACAGTAGTGACCGCACGTCGCTGCCCCTTTTTCTTGTTAACGGCGGTGGCGTGCGTTCTTCCCGGGGCGCTTCTTCGAGCCGCCGCTGCCGCCGCCAGGGCGCAAGTTGCGCGGCCGAGCCTCGCGGGGCCCGCTGCTGCGGCCCTCGCCGCGTCCGCCACGGCCGCCGCCACGACCGCCGCGGCCACCACCACCGCGACCGCCACCACGACCGCCGCCGATCATTTCTTCCTCCTCCTCGAGCACCTCGCGCAGGTCGCCCTTGCGCTTCTTGCGCCAGTCGTCTAGCTTGTCGTGCATGTCGCGTTTGTACTTGGCGCGCTGGCGCAGCACCTCGGCCTGCACCTCCTTGCCGTACTTCTTCTGGTCCTTCATCGCGCGTCGCTGCGCCTGCGCCTCTATGCGGGCCTTGGAGGCCTCCATCGCCTGCCGCACATCGTTCATGTGCACATCGGTCTTGTACATCTCCGCGAAGTAGTCGGCCGGTCGCCGCCACGGCACGCCGGCCGCCTCCAGCATCTGCACCCCGCGCGCGGCGGAGAGCAGCGTCTGCTGCAGGAACGCCTCCTCGCGCTTCGGGTCGTCGTCGGCGTGCAGGTCGGACGGAAGGTGCCGCGTGGAGGTGAGCGCCATCCGCTCCACCCACTGCGCCGGCTCCGCGAACTCCACCTCCTGCGGCGCCGCGGCAGCCTCCTGCGCGGCGGCGGCGGCGGCGGCCACCTCCTCTTCCTCCTCCTCCTCCTCGTCGAGGTCCTTGTCTTCGTCCTCGGCGCTCAGCACGATGTCCACGCTCGAGTCTACCTCGTCCTCCTCTGCGTCGTGGCGCTGGCTCTTCTTCTTCTTGCGGGCGGAAAGGCGCTGCTGGCGCTGCTCCTCCTGCTCCTCCTCCGCTAGGCGCTTCTTTACCACCTCCTTCTTGGACGCTTTGACTTTCTGCCTCTTGGCCGCTATGTTGAAGACGGGCATTGAAAAAAAAAAAGAAGGGGGTTTACGTATATATATATAATATGAATATATATATTAATATATATGTAAATAAAATACTGGCGTGCAAGAGATGGAGAAAATATAAAATAAGAGAGCAGGAAAAGGAAAAGGAAAAAGTGCATAGTATGTATTGTTGTTGTTGATTAAACATAAAGAAAGGAATATATACACGAAGAGAGAGAGAGAGCGGAAAGTATAGAAATAATCAGTTTGCTCTTTGTTTTTTTGTCAAAGTTGTGTGTACTTTATAACAAGCGACGACGCTGCTTTACATATGGAAAAACAAAATAAAAGAAATAAAAGAGAGAAAGCGCATGTGTATATGCATGGGTAAGAATACAACTGAATAATAAACATTTAGGGGGAAAAAAAAATACAGAAAAGCACAAATGGAGATAGGAGGAAGTGAAAGGCCGCCCGTCATCACCACTACTCACTACTATCGCCACTACCACCAAAACCACTACTGCTGCAAACGATGCTGCTGCTGCTGCCACATATAAATATCTATATCTACATCGTGGTGTTGCCCCCACCGTACGTCGCGGTGCGGCCCTTGGCGGTCGCGTCGAGGCCTGTCACCCCATTGTCCTGCAGGTACTCCTCGTAGGAGGACACGACGTCCTGGCCACGCTCCGTCATCTGCACGAGTAAGTACTTGAGGTCGTCTATCGTCTTGTCCTTCTCCGACAGCAGGTCGTGCACCTTTTGCTCCAGCTCCTTCACGTCGCTGCTGTTGATGTTGGCGCGCTTCAGCAGCTCCGTGAGCTTCGCGTCGCGGCCCTCCAGGTCGCCCTGCACAAGCTCTAGTTTCTTCTGCAGCAGCACCCGCCGGAAGGCAGACTTGCGCTGGATGTCCTGCAGCATCGTGTTGTACTTGTGCAGAATGAGGTCGCGGTCCTCGACGAGTTTGCTATACCGCTGCGTGAGCACCTCGTGCTCCCAAGACAAGTCTTGGTACTCCTGCTCCGCCTCCTGCGTGACCGCCTTCAGCTCGCGCAGCTTGTCCTTGTTGGTGTTGAAGTCCGCCAGCTCCAGCTCCAGCTCCTTGCGCTGCTTCTGCAGCTTCGCGAGGGGCTCCGTGATCTTCTTGTTCTGCAGCGCGACCTCGTACATCGCCTTCTGGTTGTGCGTCTCGGTCCGCTTGCGGGTGTACACCTCGTCCTTGAGGGTTCGGATCGTCTCCAGGTTGTTCGACGTGATCTCGCCAAAGTAGTCCTTCATCTCCTTGAAGGTCTTCTCGTGGACCTGCCGCATCTCGCGCTCGTGCTCCTCCTTCTGCTTCTCGATCCGCTCCACCTCCTCCCGCCGCGCGCGGTCCATGTCGTTGCGCAGCGTCTTCAGCTTGAACTCGTACGTGGTGTGCATCTCCTTCACCTCCCGCTCGAACTGCGCCTGCTGCTCGGCGATCTCGCGGTCCTGCTGGGTCACGAGCGTCTGCCGCTGCTCCCGCTGCCGCCGCTCGGCCTCGCGGTCGAGCCCCTTCACGTCGCGCAGCTGCTGCCGCGCCACGCGCTCGAGCTGGCGGTACTCGTTCTCCTTCGCCTGCAGCGCCCGCTCCGCCTCCTCCTCCATCGCGGTCAGCTGCATCTGGTTCGTGTAGAGCAAATTGCGGATCTTCTGCTTGAACACGTTGAGCTCCACCGCGTGCCGCTCCAGCTCCTCCGCCTTCTGCCCTTCCCGCTCGCGCAGCGCCCCCTCCATCTCCTCCAGCTGCTTCTTCGTGATATCCCAGAAGGAGAGGATGCGGTCGCGCTCGAGCTGGAAGTAGTTGCGCATCGCCTTCGTCTTCTGCAGCGCGTCCGTCGCCATCCAGGCGTCGCGCCCGTCTACCGTCTCGCCGGGGGAACCGGCGCGGGGGCCGCCGCCGCCGCCTCTCCCGCGGCCGCGCTGGCGGACGCGGTGGACCCGCTCTTCTTCTTCTTCCCTTTGCCCTTCGCGGCACCGTCGCCGCCAGCGGCCTTCTTGGCCGTCGCACTACCGCTGCGCGGCGCCGCCGCCGCCGCCGCCTTCTTGCCAGCGGCCGCGGGTGCCTTTGGCTTGGCGGCCTTTGGAGGCATGACTAACTATAGCTAACACGTGAAAGGAAATAGAGAAAAGAGTTATATGTGTGTATGTGTAACCTGCTTTTTAGTTTATTTGTTGCGTAGGTTCGTATGTAACCTTTTTTTTTTTCTTTTTTCTAGACGGCAAGCAGAGAGAAAAAGAAGGGGGAAGAAAATGGCTTGTGAACTCTTGTTTTTTAATGTGCACAAGTGAGTCTATGAGCATGGGGTTCGCTTTTACTATTTTACACGGAATGAAAAAATATGAGAGACAGAAAAAAAAAGTATAAAAAATATATATTATCGGCGCACATTTTTACAGCATGTGTCCTAGTATTACAAAACGCATTTTATTTTGTTTTTGGGGATGGGGATGGGGACGGGGGGAGAGGCTCGCCAATTAAACGAATAAACTGCGATGGGTGCCCGTCTTAGAATGTGGCATCGTCATATTGTCACCCGTCATCGCCGTGGCGCACGGCACGACGTATTCCCTGCCGCGTCTACTCAGTTTTGTGCTTCTGTGCGTCCCTCGCGTCCTTTTCTTCGCCCTCCTCCTGCGAGCGCTGCGGCGCCTCTCCGCCGCCCTGCACGAGGTGGTCCCACGAGGCGTCCTTCAGTATGTAGCCCTCGAAGTGGCGGTCCGTGTAGGAATCCATTTTGCCCTTCGCCCCGTACCGCTCCTGCACCCCAATGTACTGATTGATGTAGTAGAAGAGAAGGTCGTCGACGTCGCCGTGGTAATACTTCCGCACATCGGCGTCCTCTCCTTCCTCGTCCTCGTCCTCCTCCCCCGCAACGTCCCCTTCCGCGCCCTTCTTGTCCTTTCGGGGCGCCTTGTCTGCCGCTGTGTCCGCCTTCTCCTCCCCCCCTTGCAGCTGCTGCTGCTGCGCCTTCTTCTTGTTCACCTGCACAATGTACTCGCGCAGAAAGTAGTAGATTGCCTCCACCGTCGCCAGGTAGGACGGGTCATTGTTCTGAAACCGCCAAAACAGCGACGTCTGCGCCTTGATGCGCACCTGCTTGAAGCCCCGCACGCGCTCGTCGCGCGCGATGCTCTTGCTCTGCTGCCACGTGCTGTCGATGAAGACGACGTGCCTGTAGCCGGCGAGGTCGTCCACCTCGTCCATGCCAACGCTGTCGGGGCCGGGGTAGAGCACGAGGGTGTCCGCGGGGGTCAGGTGCTCCGGCACGGCGGGGTACGTGTGGATGTGCAGGTCAGGCGAGATTGTCGACGCGGCGAGCGAGGTGCTCTTCCCGCGCAGCTCGTTCGGGTGCAAAATCACATTCACGTCGAGCGGGAGGGCCAGAGGCGGCGGGTGGCACTCCGGGTGGGTCACCTCGAGGCAATCGTAGCAGTAGTAGAGGCGGCGCTTGTGGCACCGGGGGCAGGGCCGCCGCTCCTGCTGCGCGCGGAGGGTCAGCAAGGGAATCGAGAAGTGCAGCCCGGCGATGAAGCGCTGCACGTGAGCGAGGCGCTCCTCACTCGACTGGGTGTAGCCGCGACCGCGTTTCTATTTTTTTTTTTGTTTTTTTTTTTGTTACTATTTTTACTGTGGTGCGGCTGCCGTGGCTGCTATTACTATAGTATGGTGTTGTAATGACGCCCCAGCCCAAAAGAGAAGCAATACCAGTCCTAAGAAAGAAAAAGTAACAGAAGCAACAAAAAAAACGGGATTAAGCAAGAATAGAAAAATTGATTGATTCAGCAATTCATGAACATGCAGAAAAAAAAAAAAAAACGTGGCCGTTATTTTATTTTTTCGTACTGCGTCGTCGACAAAAGTGAAAAATTTGTTGTTGTTGTTTTCTTTTTTTTTTGCTGGTAAGGTTATAATAAGAACGCTTATTGCACTGCGCAATGCAAAGCGAACGAAAGGATTTGTATGTTTAAAAATTAATGTACACAACACCGAGCTCTATGATGCTCATTTACCTTTTTTACTCTCGTCCTCGTTCTATGTCCACTGTTTCCTACTTTAAACTTTCACGCCGCGTCGAGGCGGCTGAGGCTGCACTCCCCGTCGGACGGGGTGTACCACAAAAAGGTTGCGTTGACGGCGAACGAGCCGGGGTTGACCACGCGCACCCCTTTGTAAAAGCACTCCCACGGCTCTGTCGTGTCGCACAGCAGCAGCGTGTGAGGGAGCTGCGGGAGGCGGAGGTGGTGGTCGAGGCGCCAGAGCACGGTCGTGCCGCTGCCGCCGCCCGTGTTGGGGGCCAGGTGCGCCTCGTCCACAATCGTCTTTGCGATTTTCTCAAAGGTGGTGGTGGTGGCTGCGGGAGCAGAGTCATCGGGCGCCGGTGCCGCCGCCGTCGCCGCCGCCTGTGGCGTCAGCCCCTCCAGCAGCTCCCGCTGCCCCTCCTGCATCCCACGCAAGAACTCCCGCCGGCACACCACCATCTCGTGCGCGCAGAAGCGCAGCCGGGCCGGGTTCGGCGCGAGCGTCAGCCGCCGCACGCGCGCGCGGAGGGTCTTGAGATGGTCCCCCACGAGGGCGGGCTGCGGCACGAACCCCTGCAGACTCGTGCAGTCCGTGGGGCCGGGCAGCAGCACAAAGTGCGCCTGCTGCGCGACCGTCGGCCCGTTGGCGGCGACGCAGCCGGCGAGGCCGTCGAAGGCGAGCCGCAGCTGCTCCGCGTCGTCGAGGACGTCGGGCAGGTGCGAGGCGTCGGCCTCGCGCAGCGGGGCGGCGAAGAAGTTCCCGATGAGCACAATGGTAGTGTCGGCGAGCTCCTCCTCGCTGCGCTCCTGCATACGCTGGAAGAAGTAGGCGAGGCGCTGCAGCGTGCCGGGCGCGTCAAGGTGCACGTGGGCGAGGAACAGGATGACGGAGCGCACCGCCTGCTGCCCGGCGAGCTCGGCGGCGGGCAGGTCCGGCGGGGCGAGGCCGAAAAGGTCTGCGCTCGGGCCGACATCGCCGCGCAGCGCCGCGCGCCGCTCCGCCGGCGGCAGCTCCAGCCCCACCAGGTGGAGCGTGCTGTTGCGATAGTACCCGCGCACCACGACGAGGTAGCCCTCGCCAACGAAGAAATCCGTCGGTGGCGGAAAGGTGGCCGCCACGAGCTGCACCCGCCCGCGCGGGTCCTCGAGGAAGAGCTCCCCCTCCCGCCGCGCGAGCAGGCCGACAACGGCGACCTGCTGGCCAGCCTGGATGCCCTCCAGCGCGCTCGTCGGCAGCAGCGGCAGCAGCTCCGCCGTTACGAGGCTCGCGCTGAGGTCCTTGCGGTAGACGCCGCTCCGCAGGCACCGCCGCCGCGCAAGCATGTAGCGCTGGCGGAGGGCGGCTACCTCGTTGGCGGCGGGGCCGACACCACTGCCGCCGCCCGCCGTCGACGCGCCCTCGGCCGCGACCCGCACGACGCGCAGCTCCTCGGTGACGAGGTCCACGTTCACGCACGGGATGTCCGCCCCAGGCACGACGCGCACGCCCGGGCCGCCCTCGCGCTCGACCGCCCCCCGCACCCGCTTTAGCTGCTGCTGGATGGCGCTGTCCATGCGCTGCTGGTCAACGAAGCGGTCCGCGCAGGGGGCGCTGCCACCCATTGGGCCGGCACCGCTGCTACCGCTGGTGGTGTTTTGCTTCTGCAGGAGAGAGAAGAGGTCGCGGAGCAGCTCGCGGCGGCCCGCGTCATCGGTGTTGACCTCGGCCAGAAAGTCGGACAAACGCTTCAAGGCGAAGGGGTGCATGCGAAACTGGTTCGCGCGCGCGAGTTGCTGAATTTCAGCCTTGTAGTCCGCCATGCGCGCGATGTGTGCAGTGCTTCTATGTTTCCTGACAATCTATGAAATTATATATGTGTGTGTGTGTATGTGTTTATGTGTGAGTGTGTTCGCAAAGCGCGTGCTTTTTTGTTGTTGTTGTTGTTGTTGTGTTGTTGTTGTTGGTGCTGTGGACACTGAAGTCTGTTTTATGGTAGTGAGAAGAACGGAATAAAAACGAAGGTTGTCTTTAATTGCTGTGTGTGAAATGGTGTCAGCACGTTGTGCGCTCTTACGACCTCTTGCGCCCTGTCGAAAAGAAAAAAAAGTTTCTCTGCTCTGCTTTCGTGCAAGTGAGGAAGAAGGTGTGAAAAGAAAGAGAAGGGAAAGGGAAAAGGGAAAAAAACAAAACAAGCATGTTGTAAATCAGCAAAAAGAAAAAAAGATTATTTTTTTATTCTTCAAGTTCAAGATTCTTTTTGTGTTTGTGCGCGTGTGTGTTTGTTTAGGCAACGTATTCTAACATTGGCTTTTTTCACGTATGTTTTCTTTTTTTGTTTTTGTTTTTGTTTATGTATGTATGTAAGAGCAGCTTCAAATGAAGAAACGAACACACCGATAAATGTCCACGATAAATAACAGCAAGCATTTGTTACAAGCGTTTTGTGTACACAGGCCCTTACCTGCCACGTGCGTGCGTCTGTGCGCCTCGCTTTTCTGCCGGCTCCTCCTTCGACGCGGACGGCAACGACCCATTCGTCTTCTTTTTTTTCTTCACAGCGGGCACCGCCGCATTCGGGTCCTTCCCCGACCTCTCCACCTCCCGCAGCAGCAGCGCATCGGCGTCGCCCGGCTCGTGTGCGTTGTACTCCTCCAGCTCGGCCGCCTCGCGCCAGACCTGCGGCACGACGGGCAGCCGCACCCCCGTCGTGCTGTAGTCCCCGCCGGGCAGCAGCGGCCGAAAGCACACGAGCGCCGCCTCCAGCAGCGGCTTCACGAGGTAGCCGCTGAGCGCCGCGTCGGCGCAGAGGAGCCGCTGAAACTCGGTAAAAGGCAGGGCGTCGAGGGTCGCGGTGGCCGCGTCGGCCGCCCACACCCGCTGCAAGGCAAGGAGACGCTCCTCCCGCAGCTGGGCGGCGGGGGTAGCGGCGCCGGCG
>AUXK01000233.1:0-11142 GCA_000482165.1 Strigomonas oncopelti | reverse complement strand
TTTATTCTGTTTCCGTCAACTGCCTCTGTGCGGTTTGTATTTTCAGCAAAAAATCAAACCTTTTAATTTAAAGCTGCTTATTAAAATTGAAAAAGCACTTTTTGCATTTGTACTAATTAAAAAGGGAAAAACAACAACCACAGCAACTGAGGTTTGCACAAAAGCAAGCTTGAAAAAAAAAGAAAGAAATAACCGAGAAGAGCTAGCTTTATTCAAGATCACGACAGAAGCACAACCTTTCCGCCCCCCGAACCCCTCCTCTCCCCACTTCTTCCAGTTCATGTCCGCCGCGAAGCGTTATGTGTGGACCAAAAACTTCCCCAACGGCGACCGCTACAGCGGCGAGGCCGTTGGCGACAACGTGAAGGACGGCAACGGAGAGTACTTCTGGGCCGCCAACAGCGCCACGTACAAGGGCGAGTGGTCGAACGATGCTCCGCAAGGCAAAGGCACGATGACGGTGCCGGGTGTGGACGGCTTCGAGTACACGGGCCAGTTTCTCAAAGGGAAGCGCCACGGCAAAGGCACGTGCCGCTTTGAGAATGGCCGAGAGTACACGGGCGAGTGGAAGGAGGACCAAATGAATGGCGAGGGCACGCTGAAGGGTGCGGCAGGCGCGGACGACTTTGTAGAATATGTAGGCAGCTTTGAGGGCGGGTACCGCAGCGGACCGCGCGGCACCTGTCGTTACAAGGATGGTAGCACCTACATAGGTGGCTGGGAGCGCGGCAGACGCCAAGGGCAGGGCGAGCTAACGCTGCCCGCCACGGGCGGCAGCGCCTCCGCACCGGTCAAGTACACGGGCCCTTTTTATGCCAACGAGGCCTCCACGGTAGAGGGTCGCGCCAGTGCCGAGGTACAGTACGCGGACGGCAGTGTCTACCACGGCGGGGTCGACCAGCTGCAGCGCGAGGGCGAGGGCGAGCTGCGCCAGGCAAACGGGGATGTCTTCAAGGGAACGTTTAGCCGCAACGTGAGGCAGGGCGCTGGCGTGCTCAAGTGCGCTAACGGCAAGGCCTACGAGGGCACCTGGCGCAACGACCGCATGGAGGGCAACGTAACGTACCGCAACAGCGAGGCGGCCCACACGGCGTCGCCGGCCGATCGCGACAAGACGGTTGTCACGTACAGCGGGCCGTGCGTTCTTGACCAGTTTACCGGTGTAGGCGCCAAGGTGCTGTACGCGGACGGCAGCACCTACCACGGCGAGGTGCGCGAAGGGCTGCCGGTGAACCACGGCGTGCTGGAGAACCGCACGGCGGCCGGACTGCTGCCGCCCGCCCTCTTCGGCCCCGAGATCACGCTGAAGCACTTCGAAGGCAGCTTCTTTGCCGGCAAGCCGGAGGGCCAAGGTGTAGGGCAGTTGCAGGTCTCCTCCACCGTGGGCTTGGGCAGCGGCGGCAGCCCAGGCGGCCTCGCACCGCAGGAGGCTCTGCCGCCGGGCGCCAAAGGGCTCGTGCTGTGCTACAGCCGCAACGGGACGTTCAGTGGCCAGTGGTCGCAAGGCGCGCCGAACGGAAAAGGTACGTGGCGGTGGGAGAACGGCGACGCCTACGACGGCCCCGTCGCGCACGGCGCCCCGCACGGCGAGGGCAGCTTCAAGAGCGCCCAGGAGCAGTACGAGGGCAACTTCGCGCACGGCCAGCCGGATGGCCGCGGGACGTACCAGCATCTGCTGCTCAAGGAGCGGTACGAGGGCGGCTGGGCGAAGGGGCTCTTCCACGGCGAAGGTCAGTGGAGCGCCGAGCGCACGCGCACGCGCGACGAGGCCGAGGGGTACACGGGCACGTGGGCGCACGGCCTCAAGGAGGGCCGCGGCGTGGAGACGTGCGGCACGGTCAAGTACGAGGGCGAGTTTCGCCACGGCAAGTGGGAGGGGAAGGGGCGGTGGGCCGACACCGACAGCGGTACGCAGTACGAGGGCGCGTTTGCCAACGGCACGCTGACGGGCGCCGGCGTCATGCGGCTGCCCAAGGGAACCACCATCGACGGCCACTTCGACAATGGCCTGCCGGAGGGCAGCGCGACGGTGACGTTCACCTCTCAGGGGATGGAGAAGTTTAGCGGGGATTACAAGCAGGGCCAGGTGACGGGCACCGGCGAGATTCGATACATGAACGGTGACCACTACAAGGGCGAGGTGGAGCCCGCCATGGACGACAACGAGGAGCTGCCGGGGCTGACGCCGCAGCGGCACGGCAAGGGCGTCTTCACCTTTGTGGAGGGCAACGTGCTCGAGTGCACGTGGAGGCACAATGTCCTGCACGGGGAGGGCAAGTACCGCGCCGCCGGCGCCGACGAGGTGACGACGCGGCAGTACGTCGACGGCGTTCTCGCGACGCACGGCGCAAAGGCGGAGGACGTCTTCTCGCCCGAGAACATGTTCCCCAACACCCAGTCGGAGGAAGCGCTGCGGGAAAAAATGCAAACCGCCAAGAAGCCGTTCAAGTTTGTGAAGCGCGGGGAGACCCGCCAGGCGGCCAACGCGACCGGCGGTGGCGTCGAGGCGAACACGGGCGGTCACAACGACAACAGCCTTGTCCATAATACGAGCATGGGCCCCACCGCTGCCACCAAAGGCAATGCAGGTAAGCCCACTGCCACCGCGACGTCGCCGTCGGCGCGGCGGACGTCGAAGCTGGGGCAGCCTGATCTCGCCAGCCGCAACAGCAGCACTCCCGTGAGCGGCCGGCGCACCTCGAAGCTGTCGACGGAAACACGACCGGCGCCCGCCGCGGGCCTCGCCGCCGCTTCCGCGAGCGTAGGGCCCCGTGGCACTGGCAAGACGGTGCCGGCTCGTGCAACGCAGCCGCTCAAGCGGCCAAGCATCCCCCCGTCGAAGAAGTTGGTGAAGACGCGCGTCGCGTCGACGAGCAACGGGCGCGTCACGGCCACCCCCTCCGCCTCCGTGTCGCCGCCGCAGGTGAAGCGGCGCACCGAGGACACGCGCACAAGCAGCGCGGAGCTCGTCAACCGCTTTCAGAATGGCATTGCCGGCATGGAGGAGCAGGGCCACGCTGGCAGCGCGGCGGCGGACCTCACGAGCTCGGACGGGCTCGCCGCGCTGCAGCCCCGCGGCTCGGTCCCGCTGGCGCCCTTGCAAGGCTCCCTGAAGGAGCTGATGGACCAGGCGTGCGAGATTCGTAGCAGCAAAGAGGACGAGATACATCTCTTGACAGAGGAGGTGCGGCAGATGAACGAGCGCATTTGGCAGCTCAAGTTTTCGCTGCAAGGGGAGAAGAATAAAAAAAAGGAAGACGTTCTCCGCGGGCTGCAGCGCGATCGGCTCACCACGGTGGAGAAGCTGCAGTGCCTCCTTCAAATTCTGTAAATGTGCGACGGAACGGTATAGTGGAGGGGGAGAAAGAAGGAGAGACAGAGAAAGCCCTCCTAATACATAAAGTACCGCTGCTGCCGCACAACGTCGCAAAGGTTCACGCAAAGAAGCAGTTGTGTTTAACACGTTTTTCCTTCGCTTCTATATATAAACATATATATAAATATATATATATATATATTTATATATGTAATTGTTTTACCTGATGTATTGTATATTCAATTTATTTTCAATTTTTTTCCTTCTTCTTTTCTGACTATGCCTCGTTGCGATTTCGTTCCTTTCTTTTCTCTTTCTTTATCGTGTCTATCTGTACATACCCTCTTAACTCTACACGACATACAGCAAAACCCAACGCTTTCCCCCTCACTCTCTCGCAGACATATTAGCACATACACACACACACACACACACACACACGCACATATTGTATGCGTTTAAATCTACAATGCTTGGCAATTTATTTCCTTTTCGTACATATTCTCCTCTCTGCTTCGTGCCTCTTTTCACGTTCGTTTTTTTTTTTTTTAGCCTATATATAGTACAAACTTGTTTCTCTTTACTTACTCACTTTCTCTTTTTTTTGTTTCTGTCTCTCTCACTTTGCCTTTCGTTGTTGTCTGCACTTAAAAACCAAACGAAATATAAAAAGAGAAAAAAAAAAGCATACATAATTTTCAACAATGCTGCGCTTCCTAGCACCCCGGATGCCCACACGGTTCGGTGCCGTCGCTGCCCCTTCTCTGCGCACCTCGCTTCGTCGCCTCGCCACGACCGCCACGCTCGCGGCTCCCCTGTCCGCCGGCACCGCGGGCATAGAGGTGCCTCCTGTGCCTGCCGTTTCGCTGCCCTCGAAGGTGGTCATTGGCGACCCCGCCAACGGCAGCTCTCCCCCGATCGGGATGACGTGGACCGATATCGTCGGCATCGACGGCGTGAACTCGCGCATTTCGGCCGGTCCCCTGCTGGCGATGATGGACCTCTGCGCGTACCGCATTGCCGAGACGGTGTCCGGCTTCGCGACGAAGCGGACGGGCACGACGTACAACAGCTGCACGGTGGCGGTGAACAACACCAGCTTCGCGTGCCCCATCCTCCACGGCGACTCGGTGCGCATGGACGGCCGCGTCATCCACGCCGGCGGCAGCTCCGTGGGCATCTACATCCGCTTCTACCGCAACTCGCCCTCGACCCGCTTCGAGACGACCGCCGGCGAGGCCTTCTTCACGATGGTGCTCATCACGCCCGACCTCAAGTCTGCCAAGGTGGCGCCCGAGATGGTGCTCACGGACCCCAATGACATCAAGCTCCACCACCGCTACGTCAAGATCCGCGAGATGCAGAAGAAGAACGAGGTGGAGATCAGCACCCACCGCGAGACCCACCTGACCGCGGACGCCGTGGACGGCAAGGTGAACAGGTCCAAGAGCATGCACATGACCATTGGCGCGACGCAGGTGGAGGCCAACCGCATCTTCTTCTCCTCGTACTTGAACAACAACAACACCGTCTTTGGAGGCGAAATCATGTCCTGGATGGAACGCCACGCGGTCCACTGCGGCCGCATGCTCACCGCGAACAAGTATGTGTACACGCTAGGCATGCACAGCGTCTCCTTCCCGGAGCCCATCTACTCCTCCGACTGGGTGACACTCACTGCCAACATCACCTACGTGCGCAACACCACGATGGAGGTCGACGTGACCCTCACAGCGGAGCGCAAGACTACCGGCCAGGTCATTACCAACCGCGCCGCGTTTGTGCTCATCAACACGAACGATATCGGCCAAAAGGCAAAGATTCGCTTTGGCATTGACCTGTCCAAGGCGACGCAGGAGGAGCTGCAGCGCTACATGGAGGCCCGCACGCGCTACAAGCGCAGGCGGGCGTACCGCCACGCGTTTGCGCAGCTGGTGCATGAGAACGACCCCGATGACGAGTAATCAATTCGGTACAAAGAGACGCGAGAACAATAAGATCGGCATCAAGAAAATAAAAGGGGAAGCATTTTTTGTTTCTGTCTTTTTATTATTATTTCTTTTTGTCTTCTTCTTAGTTTTCACTTGGTCTTCTTTATTTTCGATAAATATATATTAATAGCTACTGATGCGTTAAAAGAGCAGACTTATGCGCTTACATAAATTCATTTTTTTCTTTTTCTTCTGATTTTTCACTATTCCGTGAGGAAGAAGCGAAAATTTAGATTTTCCTTGCTTCTCAACAGCAGCAAAATAATGCTAAAATAGTATGACATAAGACATTGACTAAACACACTGCAATAAAAGAGAATAAAAAAATAAAAATAGTAATTGGCACTGCCATGCATGTTGTATTTTTTTTCTGACTCTTCTTCAGTTTGTTTCCTAATTATTATTTTTTCTCTCTATATATATACCCTTTTCTTATTTTCTCTCTTCATTTTTTTTTTTCTGATTGTTTGTTTCGGCGATTAATATACATATTTACTACTTTGTCTTGTTGCTTTTACTGCCCTCACGTTACTTTTGCTTCTTGTACTTACTTTTCCCGACTCCTCTTTTGCTATCTGGCTGTCGTTTTTTTAATATATATGCCCAGCTCTTTTTTTTCTTTCTCTTTCTCTTCTCTCCTTTTCCTTTTGTGTAACTTTTTTTACCAACTCGTCAACACTCTTTGCTTTTGCAGCACAAATTGTAAAGCGTATACATGTATGTTTGTGTGTGCGTTTGACTGCTGCTACATCAACGACAACAAAAACAACAACAATAGACCTTGACAACAAATGCGAGAAAAAAGAACTTTATTTTTTTTATGCTCATGACATTCTTTAAAAGAAGTATGGCTGCAATGTCCAGTCAAGCTCTAAAGAGTCGACTTCTTACCGCCCAATCCGACTTGTGCTTTCACTCTACGGCCACCCAAAAGCTCTGGTGCTCTATCAATGGCACAAGCACGCCCGCGCCGCGGCTGCCTTACGCGCCACCTCCTCCCCCTCGCCCACGCTGGGGTCAAAGCTTGAGCCCGCGGACTCTCCACAGCCGCTCATCGACGGCGACACCACGTACGGCGTGCGCGACACCGCGTGCTACACCTACGTGTGTGAGCAAATTGTAGGTCTTTTCTCTCCCCACACTCGCCTGCGCGCCGACGCGGGTTTTCTCCTCTCAGAGCTCGACATCGCCGCGGCACGCGCTATACTGTACTACTACACGGAGACCCGCCCGGGCGGCCACCTGGCGAGCCAGCACCTGCCCTTCACGATGGCGACGGTGTCGTTCAACTCCTTCATGTTCAGCGAGCCCGTCTTCGAGGGCGACTCCGTGCGCCTCTCGTCGCGTGTATTGCACGTGGGCAGCACCTCCATGGGGGTGCACGCGAGGATGCGCAAGCAGGCCTTCGACTGCCCAAAGCCGACCTACTTGGGTGAGTGCTTCATCACGTTTGTCACGCTGTGCCCCAGCAACTTGTCTATGCCAACCGAGCACAAGGCGCCGGCGCTCATCCTCCGCGAGGCAGAAGACAAGCAGAGTTTTCGCCTCTACGCAGAAATGAAGGCGCAGCAAAAAGAGCTCGAGCGGTGGCTCAAAGCCGCCGCGCCGGCCGACCTTTCGGCGGAGACGGTGGAGCTGGCCCACAACAAGCTGAAGAAGCACAAGAGTACTATGAGGGAGTCGGAGGTCCGCGTCGACCACTGCTTTACCGCAACGTCGATCAACCCCAATGGCGTTATTTTTGGCGGTGACTTACTCCGCTTTATGGAGAAGTGCGCCCTGCACTGTGGCCGCCGCTTCGCCGGCCGGGAGCGCCTTTTCACGCTGGGCATGCTTGACATGACCTTCGACGGGGCGGTGTTCTACCAAGATGCGGTGAGCTGCACCGCGCAGGTGTCCTGCGTGCGCGGCTCCACAATGCTCGTCGACGTCCGTGTCGACGCCGACTGCGACGGCAAGCGCCGCTCCACCAACCGCGCCTCCTTCCTTTTGGTTGGCACCGATGAGGCGGGACACACGTTTCAGATCACACGCGGTCTCGGTCTGCGGGCGGCGACAGAGGAGCTGAAAGTGTACTGGCGCGCCCGATTCCGGATGGAGCATACGGCGAAGAATCGAGACAAATACAAAAGAGAGAAAAAAAATAGTTAATCTATTTTTTTTTTTTTTTCTGGCTCCACTCATTCACATTGTTTTTTTCTGTTTACTATTGCTCTCTTATTCCCTATACGCTTCTAAATTTATGTGTGGTCCTGCACGCATTGGTATAATGATTGCCATTATCGTGGCAATGTGTCCTTTATTTAATCGAATGGCTAAATCTTCTTTTCGTCTTTTTGCACTTGCTTACATTTTTTCGTATACTTTTTCTCTCTCTTATTTAACTGCAATATATAGCAGCCCTGTCGTTACTTTTCTTGAAAAAGAAGTGGGATTTTTTTTTTTGTTGCGTTTGTACTGCTACTTTTCTGTACGTTTAAGTTTGCATTATATATTTCTATAATAAGCAAACATAAGTTTATATAAAGCAATGCGTGCCCTGATGTACCGCTGCAGCACCGCGCTGACACCCCGCGCCGCCCTCGCGTCTTCCTTCCGTTTGTTCGCGAGCACACAGTCCCCGACGCGCCGCGCTTCTCTCCCCACCGAGTCCACCGATGCGAGCTCGGACAGCATTATCGTTGGCAACGCGAAGGTGGGCGTGTACGACTCCAGCGACTACGTGTGTCAACAGGCCGAGTTCGCCGGCACGCTCGACCCGAACCAAAAGCGTCGCGCCAACGCGGGCGAGGTGCTGGCCCTCGTTGACCTCGTCTCGGGCCAGTGCGGGACGCGCTTCCTGCACAACATGAAGGACTACGGCCCAACCTTCCAGCGCATCGAGGACCGCACGGACGACTATGTTTCCATTGTCACCGTCGCCTTCAACTCTTTCATCTTTTCTCAGACCATCTTCGAGGGCGACCTCATCGTGGTCGAATCGCGCGTCGTGAGCGCCGGCTCCGCCTCCATCGGCATCCACGTGCGGGTGCAGCGGCAAGCCTTCGACTGCCCAGAGCTCTCCGTGGTCGGCGAGAGCTTCGTGACCTTCGTGACCATCAAAGGCAAGGAGCTGACCACCAAGGCGACCGACAAGGTTCCGGCGGTGCGCCTGACAAGTGACATCGACAAGCGCCGCTACAAGCACTACCTCGACATCCGTCGGCAGGCCCGGGCGGCGGACCTGCAGGGGCCGGACGCGCGGCTGCGCGCGCCGGGCAGCTGGACCGCCGAGGCGGTCGAGACGGAGGAGAACCAGCGCAAGCCGGTGAGGGTGCCCCTCTCGTCGACCACCACCGTGACGAACCGCACCTTCTGGATGGACGACCTCAACTCGAATCATGTCATCTTTGGCGGCGCCCTGCTCAGCTTCATGGAGAAGGCCGCGCTGCACTGCGGGCGCGTTTTTGCGCAGCGGAGTCACGTCTACACCTTAGGGATGCTGAGCATGACGTTTGACGAGCCGGTGCTGATCACCGACCTGCCGCGCTGCACCTGCCAAGTTGTCTACGTCCGCCGCTCCACCATGCTGGTCACCGTCCGCGTCGTCTCCGGCCACGGGAAGGCTTTGCGCGGAAAGAACAAGGCGTCGTTTATTCTCGTGCACACAGGCGACGACCACCTGAGCGCGCCCATACCAAAAGGCATCGATCTGAGTCAGGCGACGGAGGAGGAGCTGCGACTCTACTGGCGGGGCAGAATGCAGCTCGATGACTCGTTGGAGAATCGCCGTTACTACCACAAGAACGTCATGGTGTAGTGACTTGCCAAAAACCGCTACTACATACCGACATGCATGCATACGTATACTGTTTTTTTTTTTTTTCTTCTTCTCTGGCACGTGTCCTCAATGCAGGAAGGAACGTAAAAATAAAAGAAAAAAAGCAAACCAAAACGAGCAGCGGATACCATTTAATCAGAAAAAATAAAACAATATTGTTATTTTCTACATATGTTCGAATGGTGGAGTACACCGCACTTTCCATACCCTTTAATTTCAATTTCCTATACACACTTTGACAACAAATTGTTCAATTTGCATATACTAAAACCTTTTCTTTTATGTCATTATTTTTTTTTTTTGCTATTATTATCTTTATCTGTACAGTGTTATCATTATCATTACTATTATTATACTTATTTCCTACGTTACTGCCAGCGTCTCCTGTTGCTTGCAACACCACTTTTTTTTTTTTTTCGCTTTATTATAAGAATACTGTGTTCAGCCTACGTGCTTTCCATTTGTATATATTTCTATGTTTTCGCAGCATGTGTACCACACAGTCAAATGCAAGTGTAGATAATTATTAAACCTCATTTCTTTTCTCATTTTCTTGCCTTTGCAGTGCGTTAATTAGTTTAATAAATTTTAGGGGAAGAAAAGCGAGCAGAAAATTGGTTTTGCATATCTAAATATATCTATATATATATTTGTAGATATAAATGCGCACCTTTCGTTTGAAGAGGCATCACTTGTCGTGGCGCCCGACGGCAACTCGCTGGAGCTGTCGTTGCAATAGTGCCGCCGCCGCGGCGGCTCATGAGATGACCGTCGGTAACCCTGCGGTTGGCGTACGTAGCAGCAGCGACATTCGCTTCGACCAGACCTTTCTGATTGGGCGGCAGTTCGACCAAATGCGGCCGCGCGCGGACGCCGGGCTCATTCTCGCCGACATGGACACCTGCGCCGGCCGCACGACCTACCGCCTCATGTACGGCGACCGCCCCGGCGGCAACTTCGAGTGGCCGTCGGACATCTCCGTCGCCACCGTCGCCTTCAACTCGTTCATCTTCACCCAGCCGGTGTACGAGGGCGACCTTGTGCGTCATGAGGGTCGCCTGGTCAACTCTGGCAGCACCTCCGCCGCCGTGCACGTGCGGGTGTCGCGGCAGGCGTGGGACACCAAGTCGTGGTCGCCGGTCGGCGAGAGCTACGTGACGATGGTGGTGGTGGACCGCAACCGGCTGGGCCGCACGGTGCGGGACCAGCTGCCGGCCCTGCGCCTGACCGACCCCCATGACATCCACGCACACCACAAGTACATGCAGATACGCAAGTACGGGGGCGCGAAAACGGAGCCGCCGACGCCGCTGACCGCGGAGGCGGTGGAGCTGCCCCACAACGCGGCCAAGAAGGACAAGGTGCCCATGTGCGTGGCTCACATGCGCGCCGACGCAAGTTTCTCGGTCGTCTCCAACAATTACAACGGCGCCGTGTTTGGAGGCGCCATCTTAGCCTTTATGGAGAAGTGCGCCCTGCACTGTGGCCGCCGCTTCGCCGGCCGCTCGCGCGTTTTCACGCTGGGCATGCTCGGCATGACCTTTGACGGCGCCGTCTTCCGCGATGATGCGGTGAGCTGCACAGCGCAGGTGTCCTGCGTGCGCGGCTCCACAATGCTCGTCGACGTCCGTGTCGACGCCGACTGCGACGGCAAGCGCCGCTCCACCAATCGCGCCTCCTTCCTTTTGGTCGGCGCTGACGCGCAGGGGCACACCTCCCCAATCAACCGCGGGCTCGACCTATCCGTGGCCTCCGCGGAGGAGCTCGGGGTGTACTGGCGTGGGCGGTGCTTGATGGAGAATGCACTGAAGATAAGGAACTTTTCTGAGACAAAGTGAACGTGCGACTCTCAGCGGCTCTCTTCCCTCTCCCCGAGAGAAAAATAAATAAATAAAAAGTATGCACCACTTGACATGTACAACGGCGGAGTACTGCGTGTCTGCTTTGCTATTGCCCCCCTTTCTTTATCTCTCAGTGGGTGCCTATCAAAAGTATGCACACACACACACAGACAT
>AUXK01000232.1:0-11161 GCA_000482165.1 Strigomonas oncopelti | reverse complement strand
CTTAGAGAGTATAGAAGTTTGTTTTTTTTTTTTTTTCTTTTTGTCTTGCTCTCTTCGGTTCATTCCCTATTATTATTACTTTTTTTCTCCGTAGTGGTGTTTATGTTGCTCAATTCGTATACACGCGCGCACACGCACACATACACCAATATAACATATATATTTTTCGCATGCGTGGCTGCGTGTACTTGTGCCTCCGTGTGTGTTTGTGTGTCTGTGTGTCTGTGTGCCAGCGTGCTCCTTTTCATTTACTCTTTGGTTTTTTGACTGTATTTATCTCCACATCTTGGTTCCGCATATTTCCTCTACTTTTTTTTGTTGCTTCTAAATTTTACTTGTCTTTTTTTTTTTTTCTCCTTATTTATTTTATAACTAAATGTTACATATTGTAAATATATATAAAAATATGAAGATTATTCATATACTCTTTTTTTTTTGTTTTTTTCGATCAGTTTCGCTATGTGTTCCGTGTTGGTTGTGGTCGACTATGCAGGCAGCGTATATGTCCTACTTGTTTCTCTCTTCTATTTGCCCCTTCCTGCGAGCCAAAGCAATGCGCGAAAATGTTATTGTTAGCAGAAAAATAAATTAATACTGAAATTAGTTATAATGCTTGCGCGCTCAATAATTAACAATGCTAATTTTCTTCTCATCTATTCCCACGTTTTAGCCGTCCTCGTTTCGGTTTGCGTGCTTCTCCCTTTTTTCATCCTGAAAGCCAAAACAGCTGAAAGCAAAACAATTAATTAAACTATTTCCTCACACTATTTGGAGGGAGACGTATACGGTAGGCGTGGTATATTTCATGCAAAACAATGATGTCAGGCAGCTGAAGAGCCCACAGAGTGGTGCAAGCCTTTCTCGCGAGGACGACGAGTTCAACCGGTTCGCCGCGGTGGATGTGCTCCCCACCAGCTCGCGCCGCGCCTCGCTCATCCACGACCCCATCCTGGTCCCCATCGAGCTCGGCCGCACGGCGCCAACATATGTGGAGGAGGGGAGAGACGCGCTGGCGCCCGTCACGGGACGGGAGGGCCGCAGCCCCACCCCCACCCCCACCAGGGGCCTCGCGCCCGCGACCCCCTCGCCACACTCCGACGACGACGGCGTGCCACGCGCGAGCACCGCCGCGGCGGCCGCGTCGGAGGAGCGGCCGGAGAGTCCCAACGCGGCGCTGCGCGGCGGGCCCCTCTCCGTCGACGAGATGCAGGAGGCGCGGCTGCGCGTGTACGACGCGACGTGCCCGGTGTCGACGCTCGACTTTCTGAAGGAGACGACCGACACAATTTTGCCCGACGCCGTCAACGCCTTCTTCAGCGGCACCTCCACCTTCATCAAGGACAAGGCCGAGATTATGGCGCAGGCGATGCCGCCGTCGGTGCAGCGCGCGGCGAAGATCACGGGGAAGGGGCTCTCGATCATGGCCGAGTACACCGGCGACGTTCTCGTGAACGCGCCCAACTACGTGATGGAGATAATCCCGGACCACATGCTCTCTCGCGAGATGAAGAAGCTCATCTTTGTGGACTTTCTGAACGTGCTGAAGTGCAGCCTCAACTTTGACATTCTGTTCGTGCCGTACATCTTTCGCGCGGCGGGTCTGGTGGGCGGGCTGCTCCTGCTCGTCGCGGTCAATCTTGTGTGCCTCTACACCTCCGAGGTCTTCTACGCCGCCAAGAATCAGCTGCGGGAGGCGGCGCAGGTGGTCATGTACGCCGACGTGACGCGCCTGACGTGGGGCACGTGCTTCCCTCTGCTGGATATGACCTACTCCACCCTCTTCTTCATCGCCTTCGTGCGCTATGCGGCCACCAACGCCTACTACCTCCTCACTGCCATGAAGGCGAAGGAGGAGGTGGCCATCGTGCTGAGCTACGTGCTGCCGCCGCTGTGCTGCCTGCTCCTCGTCTTCATGAAGCGCGCCAAGTCGCTCGAGCCGCTCGTCGCGCTCTCCTCGGTGCTCGTGCTCGTCGCGGTGATTGTCATGATGACCGTCTTCCCGTACGCCTCGTTCAACTACACAACGCTGTCGTTGTGGCCCTCCTCCGCGGACGAGGCCTTCACCGCGCTGGGCATCATCCTCTTCGTGTGCTCCCCCCTCCGGCGCAGCGTGCCGGTCGAGCGCACGATGGACCCGGCGCGCTTCCGCGTGCTCATGCGGGTCGTGACGGGGGTGACCTTTCTCTGCCACCTCGCCTTCGGGCTCTCGGCCTTCCTCTCCTACCGGCTCGACACCTGCTCCGTCCTCCCGCTCTCCTTCCAGCACGGCGCGACCGAGGTCGCCGCCGCGGCGTTGCTCTTCTTCGTCTTCCTCTTTGTCGTGCCGCAGTCGCTCTTTCGGATAACAGAGTTCTGCGACCGCCGCGTCCTCGGGCTGCGCGGCGTACCCACGTACTGGCAGGTGCAGCCCAACGTGATGCGCATCGCCTTTTTGGCCGCCGCCTCGGGCCTGTCGTACGTGCTGCCCTACTTCGGCGTCTTCCTCGCCGCCGGCGGCGCCTTCGGGTGCGGGCTGCTCAGCCTCGTCTTCCCTGCCTCCCTTGACTATGTGCGCCGTGAGCGGCTGGGGCTGCGGGAGGGTCACCGGCTGCGGTGGTGGGAGTACATACTGTGCTTCGCGATGTGGCTCGTGGGCGCCTGCATCATGCTCGCCGGCATCATCTTCGGATGCTACGAGATGTGGCTCATTGTGCAGATTGGCAGCAAAACGACGTGCTAACTGACTCTGTTTATTTTTTATTATATATATATTTGTATTGGTGACTTTTTTATTGACATTCTCTCTTCTTTTTTTTTTTCTCTCTCTCCTGTCTTTTATATAATTTTTGATATTTTTAATTATAATTATGATTATTGTTTTATTATTCTACTCTTTTTTTTTTTTTCTTCTCTTTGTATAGACTTTACTAACATCTACAATTTAATACGTGCTTAATGCGTGCCTGTACATTTTTTTCTTCCTAGCTATCGTGCACTAACACAGACCATTAATATAAATTCTAATTCTTAGCTTATTGTTTAGCCAACATCTTTATATATATATATATATATTTCACTTTCTATTGAAACTACTCCTTTTGTGCAATGTGCGTCTCTCTTTTATTTTTTTTTTCTATTTTTCTCTTTTCTTCTTCTCCCTTCTCTTTCTCTCTCTCTCTCTCCCTCTCTCCCCTCGTCATTTCGTAGTACACTTTCTTATTTAGCATTACACCCTCCTCTTTCTCTCTCTTTTGCTCGCCCATA
The DNA here is from genome assembly GCA_000482165.1 of Strigomonas oncopelti. Lineage (NCBI taxonomy): Eukaryota > Euglenozoa > Kinetoplastea > Trypanosomatida > Trypanosomatidae > Strigomonas > Strigomonas oncopelti. Next base: position 7,918 of record AUXK01000232.1, on the reverse strand, counting down.
CCAAGGGAGCTCACCCCACTCACCTTTTTAAACCTTTTTTTTTTGTATCCATTTTTTTTTTTTCCAAACAATCAAAAAAAGTCGCGTGAATGGACGACTCTATTCCCAACGATACTCATCCCAACAGCGATGCACAGCACATTGACAGTTTGCGCCTTCAGTTCTTCGGCCCCGCAATCGCACAGGAGAGCGGCGGCGCGGCGCGCGAGACGGGGCACGGGCAGCAGCCCCTCGCGCACGACGGCGAGGCGCCCCACCTGTTGCAGGCGGGTGCGGCCCACGAGGAGGACGGCGCGGAGCTCGTAGGGGCCGGCACCGGCATGTCGGCCGCGCGGCAGTACTTTGGACGGCCGGTGACGGTGGACCCAGCGGAGGCGGAGGAGGACGCGAGCCCGCCGGTGCGCCCGCTGCGCTTCGTGGACGAGACGCCGTCGCAGAGCCCCCCGCCGGAGAAGGCGGTGGAGGCCGTTGCCGCGGCCCCGGCGGCGCAGGGGGCGGAGGCGGAGGTGGCGGCGGAGCAGCGCCACTGGGAGCCGACCACCGCCAAGGAAGACGAAGAGGCGCTCAACAACCCTGAGAGCCGCCCCGCCCCCATGAACCTGGACGACTGGCAGGACGCGCGGTGGGAGTCGTACAACAGCATCAAGGGCCCGACAGTGCGCGACTTCTGGAAGGAGACGACGGAGGCCATTGTGCCCAAGACCATCACGAGCGCGCTCGATACCTCCATCGACGTCGTCGCGAGCGGGGCGAGCCACCTCGTGCCGGCCAACGTGCGGGCCGTGGCCTCCGCGACGAGCCACGCCATCGCCCATGGCGCCGACAAGGTCGCCGACGCCCTGGAGGCCATGCCGCAAGTGATGATGAAGATCATCCCCGACAAGGTGTTGTCGAAGGAAAACAAGAAGCTCTTCTTCGCGGACTTCAGTAACACGATGCGCAGCTTTTTCCACACCAACGTGCTCTCGATGCCCTTCGTGCTGCGCGAGGCGGGTCTGGTCGGCGGCATCATGCTCATGATGTTCGTCGCCTTCACCTCCGAGTACGCGACGGAGGCCTACTTCGGGGCGAAGAACCAGATGCGGGACGCCGACAAGGTGGTGCTGTACGGCGACGTGCCGCGCATGATCTGGGGCGACTGGTACCCCATGCTGAACATGTTCTACGGCGTCAGCCACCTCATCGGCTTCCTCGCCTTCACGTCCTCGAACTGTAAGGTCATGCTCGCGGCGATGGGCCTCACCGGCGGCGGCGCCACCGCCGTCAGCCTCATCGTGCCCAGCGTGATCGCGCTCCCCCTCGTCTTCGTGAAGCGCGAGCGCCACCAGCAGCCGCTCGCCATCTTGTCCAACACGCTGGTGCTCACGAGCGTTATTATGATGCTCGTCTACTTCCCCTACGGCAAGGGCAAGCACAAGGATGTCCCGCTGTGGCCCTCGTCGGCGTCGAACTTCTTCACGGCGCTCGGCGTCACCGTCTACGCCTTCACTGGCATCGGCTCTTGCATCCCCATCGAGCGCAGCATGCCGCCGCGGCGCTACGTCGTGCTGCTGCGCGTCGCCATTGGCCTCACCTTCACCCTCCTCCTCGCCTTCGGGCTGTGCGGCTACATCAGCTACGGCACCGCCACCTGCTCCGTCATGTCCGTCACCCTGCAGACCGGCAAGATGAAGACGGCCGTCAGCTCCGTCCTCTTCGTCGCCTCGCTGGTCATCATCCCGCAGCAGACCTTTCCGCTGTGCGAGCTGTGCGATCGGCGGCTGCTCGGGTACCGGCGGGTCACGCGGTACTGGGAGTGGCAGCCGAACGTCATGCGCATCCTCGCCCTGGCGGTATGCGCCTTCGCCGCCTGGATCGTGCCCTACTACGGCCTCATGCTGTCCATCTCCGGTGCCTTCGGGTGTGGCATCATCGGCATCGTCGTGCCGGCCGCGCTCGACTACGTGCGGCGGCGCCGGTGGGGGCTGTGCGAGGGCCGCCACCTCTACTGGTGGGAGTACATGGTCACCTTCGGGCTCGGTGGGTACGGCTGCGCGGTTGTCGTCATCGGCGTCAGCTTCGGTCTGTACAACATGTGGATCACCATCCAGACAAACTCGAAGAGCGGCTGCTGAGCACCGGCGCGCCTTTCTCACACACTCAGCTCGCGCGATGTATGCTTACCATGAATAGAAATAATAATAAAAAATATGCGTACATCTATAGTTAACTTTTTTTTTTTTTTGAAACGTGAGTATATACAAATATATGATAGTTTTAACTGTGTATCGCTCGTATTAATAAATGGACGATATAACTATGTCGTTGCTGTTGTTTTTTTGCTTCCCGAGTCGCATAAATTGCGAAGTAATATTACTAACTAATGATATTTTCATATGCATATATGCATATCAATTTGGCAACATTTGGTTTTTAACTACACACAAGAATACTTAAATAATCTTTTATTAATAACATCATTTATTCCTTACCCTCATGGTGAAAGCATTGGGCTTGTTACAAAAAGAGCAAATTAAATTTTTGTTGTTTTTCTTCTCTCTCCCTCTCTCTCTCTTGTCTCTTTTTTTTTTCTGCTAAATCTCCTTTTATGTTACTATAAAGCTGTGCTCCAATTTACTGCCGTGACAGAGCAAACGGCACCACAGGAAGAGCACAAATCATTATCTTTCTTTATAATTATATTTTACTCTTTTACTATTGCAGCGTCAAAAATATTTTTAGATATACACATTAGCCAGCCAGTCAGCTAGACATGCATGCGACCGCAACAGGTTGCAGCTCGCGCTCCTCGCTCACCGCGGCGGAGCGCCGCTCTCTCACGTACAACCCCTTCTCTGCTCAGCCGCTCACCACCAGCGGCTACGCCTCCAGCCCGCTCATCGACCCAGCGGAGCAGCTCCGCGAGCGTGCGGCGCGGCGGCAGCGCGCGGCGCACTCCGCCACCCTAGGCCCCCGCCCGAGTCTCAGCGACTTCACGCGCGTCGCGTCGCCGCCGCCGCTCGACGACGCCATGACGCGCGCGCGGCTGCCACGCGGAGAGGCGCGCCGCCCCGGCCGTCTGGCCCTCACCGCCCCCGCTCCGGCGCGCAGCGCTCTCACGGCGGATCTGCGCGGTGCGCCGCAGCACATCGTGCCGCACCGCGGCGCGGCGAGCACGCTCACGCTGAACACGTCGCAGCACCCCGCCCACTACGCGACCTCGCCGTACCTCGGCGGCGCGGGGCGGGACCGGCCGGGGAGCCGCAGCAGCGGCGTCGCGCGCCCCGCCTCGGCCGCCGCCACGCAGCCCAAGAAGCCGTCCGGCTACCGCTGGACCTTTCTCACCGACGACGCCGTCGCCGACGGCGTCCGTCTGCGGGCGAGCCTGCGGCCCCCCACCGGCCGCGGCCGCGGCCGCGCCGCCGAGCCCGAGAGCAGCCCGCGCGCCCTGTGGGCGACCGCGGCGGCGGAGGGCGACGACGGGAGGGCGGACGCGCACCGCCTGAAGGAGGCCCTCCTCGCGGCCCCGCCCGCCGCGGCTGCCCGCGGCACTGTGCGAGAGGAGAGGGCGCCCATCGACGGCGTCCCGTCCTTCGAGGCCTGGCTGGAGACCGTCCACCCGCAGACACAGGTCGACGCGCCGAGCGCCGCCGCCGAGGCGCCGCGCTGGGACAGCGGCTCGCGGCCTAGCCCGGCGACGCAGCAGCGCGCCGAGAACATGGCGCGCGCCTACGAGGCGCTGCTCGCCGAGATGGCGGACACGCTGCCCTACACCCGCCACGAGGACCGCGAGCGGCTGCTGCGCCTCAAGGACGACTTCACGCACCACTCGCTGCGGCTGCAGTGCGCCTACCGCCACCTCCCGTCGCGCGTGGCCCCCGCCGACGAGGCCGAGCCGGGCGCCACCGCCGGCCCCGCCGCCGCCGCCGCGCCCAAGCCGATGCGCCGCCCGCCGCGCGCCGCCGGCTACGCCTCCGCGCTGCAGCCGATGCTGCCTGCGTGGGAACGGACGGAGCGGCAGGAAGACCGCGCGAACGCGGTGCTCGCGCAGGTGAAGGACCTGCGCGCGACGACGGCCCCGCCGGCGCTCGCCGTGCCCTACGCAGCCCGCCCCGAGATGCGCCGCCTGCTGCGGGAGCACGAGGCGGCGGCCGCCGCGACGAGCGAGCTGGAGCGTGCGCACGAGCTTAGTTTCAACGAGACGCTCAACCGGTATGATGACTGAACAAGAAAAACAAACAAACAAACAAACAATATATGCTAGAGCAAAATGAGAATGACTTGTACAAGGTACAAGCACGTTAGCAGTTGCCAATAATTATGTAACATTTATTTATATATATATAATTTTACTGTATGATTACTTCTTTAATACTATTATTCAATCTTTATTATTGTGTTTTCTTTGTTTACACAAAAGACGCGATGTTGCGTTTATATATGACTCAATTTTCCTTTGGGGGGCTGCTGCTTCTACTGTTTCTGTAAGACGACATATGTATGCTTCTATAACATCATCCATACTTGCCAGCTTACTCCCGCCCTCTACCTCTCTCCTTCAATAAAGATCATCGAAATATTGCATCTCTTCTAAAGTTTGTTCTTTTTCTTTTCTTTTTTACTCCCTTTTTCTTTTAACCTTCCTTTCATTGCTTTCGTGAAAGTAAGCATATACTTTCATTTCTTTACTCCCCTATATATATATACTTTTTATTATTATTATTATTATTAACTAGAAAGTGGTTCACTCATTAATCGTCCTTTCTTTCTTTCTTTCTTATTTTTTTCCCCCCTAGCGCGGTTAATTTTTCAATAGACGCGTTTTAGCCCCCAATTTATTTATTTTATTTTTGTAGATCTGATTTTTATTTTGCATTTTTTTTTTTTTTTTTTTTTGTGCCGTTAATAGCTTCTTATTGAAACGTCTGTGCTTCCTTGACGAAGAAGAAGATTAATTTGAAGGGAAGAAAGAAAAAGGAAAACACCGACCTTTTTTTCTTTTTTTCTTCTTTCCAGTAAACGTACGTTTCGTAGGTACATACATACCTACCTTTCTCTCTCTTTCAATATATATATATTTATAAGCATAGCTTTCTTCTCATGTCGTCGCAGCACACCGACCCCGCCTGTGCAACGCCGCCGCTCGACGAGAAGGCGCTCGCGCAGAGCGACCGGGCGAGCACCGACGACGGGTACAAAAGCTCCAACGACCAGACCCCGAAGCTGAGCACCGCGGGGGACAGCCACATTAGCGCCTGCTTCGACGCCGCCGTGCAGAAGCGAGACAGCTCGCCGAGCCTGGGCACCTTGGGCAGCGACAGCTGCGTGGTGCACTATCACCAGAACGGCGTGGCGCTGCGCCACGATGGCTCGCACCCTGTCCCCATCGTGTCCACGTGCCGCGTGCCCGGGGCGCAGGTGGTGATCATGGCGCCCAAGACCCCCGACGCGCGCACGCCGCCCGTCATGACCCCCTTCGGCCCCGAGATCTCGAGCTCCTCCTCCGTCGGCGGGCACCACCTCTCCGTCACCGTGCGGGACATCTTCATGAAGCAGTCGTGCAGCGGCCGCGAGGAGTGCTTCTACAAGACCCTGCAGCCGTATCAGCAGGCCCTCGTCGAGGACGCCGTGCGCCACGCGCCGCGCACGATCGCCCTGTGGACCGGCGAGGCCGTGGACGACGACGAGGAGGCCGTCGAGGACGGCGCGAGCGCGTCGCGGGCGGCCGCAGCGGAAGACGGCGCCGACAGCGAGGCGGCGCAGGCGCGCCGCGTGGCGCTGTACAAGATGCTGCAGGCCGCCGAGCGCGCCGAAGACGCGACGCTCATCGTCAGCACCGGCGCCTCGCCCGACGCGAGTGTGCGCGAGGTGGCGGCGACGGCGACGGAGGTGGCCGAGGTGCGCCTCGCCGCCTCGCTGTGGTGGACCCGCAAGTGGACGCGGCCGCTGCCGCTGTGGCCGTGCCTGCGGCCGAGCTGCTGCACCGACATGCCGCTCGACGAGGCGGCGGTCACGCTCTCCCCCCACGGCGGCGGCCGCACGGCCGTCTTCGTGCCCGCGGAGGAGAAGCTGCCGCCGCACACGCACGAGGAGAAGGAGATGGCGCTGACGCTGCTCGCGCCCTTCACGCCACTCTTTTACGGCCTGCGCCACCTGACGATGCCGCAGATCGCGCAGCTCGCGAGTCCGTTCTTCCGGGCGGACCAGCGCGCGCTCCCCCTCGGCATCCCGCGCGACGCGGACGACGAGGACACGGAGGAGATGCAGATGATCGCGCTCGAGGACACGTGCTACAACTTTAGCCGCCCGTGCGTGCTCGACGTCAAGATGGGCGCGCGGCAGTACGGCATGAACCCCTCCGAGCGCAAGAGGCAGAAGAAGGAGTGGAAGTCGCGCAACTCGACGTCGGGGCAGTACGGGATGCGGCTCGCCGGGCTGCGCCGGTGGGACGAAGCCACGCAGGCGTACGTCAGCAAGCTGAAGGTGCAGTGCCGCCAGTTCACGCTGACCAACGTGAAGGAGGAGATCCACGCCTTCTGCCGCAACAGCAAACGCCTCGAGCTGGCCTTCCTGCACCAGCTCGAGAAGCTGCGCGAGGCGTTCAAGAAGCAGACCGTCTACCGCTTCTACACCTCCTCGCTGCTCTTTGTGTACGACGCCGTGCAGCCCGTCGAGACGGCGCGCGTGGTCATGGTCGACTTCGCCTTCACCTACGAGCGGCGCGAGCTCGTGCAGGGCCGCGACCCCGACGGTGACTTTGACTACGACATAAACTACATAAAGGCGATCGACACACTGGCCTCCTTGCTGTCGTAGGCAAAAGGCGAAACTGAAGCTGTACGGAAGAAGCTCCTTCTCAGAGGGGCGTAACAAAAAAAAAAAGAAGAAGAATCAATGTTGCGTCTTCTTTAATATTTTTATTATGATGATTATCATTATTATTATAATAGTTTTTTTTTTTGTGTGTGTGGTGTGCTTTTGAACTACTTTTGCTTTTTGCTACAATATATATTTTCTTCTTTTTCTTCAAGCTGTATTTTTCTTTTTTTTTTTTCATTCGTATCGCAGGATTTGATAAGCCTATACTTTTTATTTATTTACGTTTTTTTGTTTTCAGTTTTATTTTTTCGAATTTACAACTTTTTGTTAACATTTATTTTAAAACATTGAAACGTACACCTGCATGTATATACAGTCTTATTATTTTTTTATTTTTTTTTTTATTAATAATAATAATAATAATATATATATATATATATATAAGTATTACATCATTTTCTCAATTTTTTTCTCTGCGCAACTACTAGTTGCGATGGTTGATGGCATGTAAAACCCTCAGCTTACATCATTAAAAAAATAAAGATATTATATATAAATAAAAAATACCGCAATAATAATAATAATAAAAACACGAGAAAAAAAAAATTGTACTATCACTTCGTGCCAGCAAAGTGCGATATGGGAGGGGGGGAAAAAAAAAAAACCTCCTTACGGCAATCGAACTAATTCTCTTTCTGTTCTTGTTTTTCCTTTCATTGTTGAAATCTTCTATCGCACGTTGCCTTTTAATAACCGAACTAATAACCATATATAAATATATATATAAATATATAAATATATTTATTCCTTCATGTTGTAATTGTTGAAATTTTAATAAAAAAAAATAAAAAGTCAAATAAATTATTGCTCCGATTGTTACGACAATTCTTTTTTTTTTCTCTCCCTTTCTTTGTACTAAACTTTTTTTTTTTTTTTTTTCAGCAGCTAAAAATAACTGCTTGTTCACTTGCAATGTCCACATGAGCTCATAACACGTGTAATAACATAAGCAGCCAAAAGTTAGTGTTGAAAAAAGAAATAAATTGAATTGCCTGCCTTTCTTTCTCTACCCCTCTCTTCGCTACAGATATCTAAACTAGTTGTAAGTCTCTCTTTTTTT
>AUXK01000231.1:0-11181 GCA_000482165.1 Strigomonas oncopelti | reverse complement strand
GTTACGTTGTGTATAAATAAAATAAATATTTTTATACTTTAGTGACTGGGAAATGGAATGGTATAGTGTCAACAGCGAAATAGTCTTTATATATATATGCTTATTGCATCTTTTTTTATTATTATCTACTGAAGAAGAAAAACAAAAACAGAAACAAAAAAATTTGAAAAGAATTCGAAGTAGGAAAAAAAACAGTTTAGAAGAATAGGAAAAAGTAAAAAAATAATATATATATAAAAACAAAAATAAAAAACAAAACACAATTAGCTGAAGGAAAGATTCATCAGTGCATTTTCATCTTCCTCCTTCGTCGGCATAGAGAAGGCGGCGAGCTGCACCGCGCGGACGGCGGCGAGCATTTCGGCGACCCACACAACATCCCACGAGACGGGGTGCTCCAGCAGCTCCGTGATCGTCATGCGTTGCGTGGGATCCCGCGCGAAAAGTCGCTCGAAGAGCTCCACCAAGCTGGCGGGCAGCTGCTGCACACTCTGGTTGAAGATGCTGACGCTGTTGGTTTCGAAGCAGATAACGGAGCGGTAGGGCAGCACGGTGGGCAGCTGCCCGTCGTCGCGCGGCGAGGGCGGGTGCTCTTCGTCGCCCTCCTTCTGCGATGCACTGTTGTTGCTGTCGCTGTTACTGTTACTATTATTATTACTATCATTTTTTTTATTGTCACCCCCTTCCGCCTCCTGCGCGTCATGCTTCCCATCGCCTGCTTGCCCGTCTAACTCTTGTGCATTATTACTGCTCAAACCACTTTTCTCTGCACCTTCGGCCGGATGTGCCGCAGCGTGTGGAGACACAGAAGCTGCTTTATTATTATCACTATTATTATTATTATTAGTAGAAGGAGTAGTCGTCTTCGCGGTGTTGTCATTCGCGCGCTCCATGTCGGCGAAGTGGACCGAGAGGGGCGGCCGCACGCTCGTGCTGGTGCTGCTATTAAAAAGGGAGGCGTCCTGCGTGTGGCTGTCCACGTGCTGCGAGAGCAGCGGCGGCGGAATAACCTTCAATAGCGTCTCTGTCATCGCCGGCGGCGGCACGCGCGCGGCCGTGCCCGTGCCTGACGCCGCTGCTGCTGCTGCCGCTGCGGCGGCGAACCCGACGGTGGCGGCCGCCGCTGCAGGGAGTGGCTCGAGCAGGGTCGTGCTGTTGTTGTCCGGCGAGCGCGCGGTGGGCGGGGTGACGGCGGTGAGCGGCACGTAAGTATTCTTGCGCATCGTCGGCGGCGCGGTGCTGCCGCTGCAGCTGCCATCGTCGCCCTCCCGCCGCCTTTGCGGCACCCCCGCCGGGGTGGCGACCTCCACCGGCGTCTGCGGCGCCTCGTCGCCTGCCTCCACCTGCGCCGTGTTGCTCTTCTTGGGTCTGTTCTTGAGGTGCTTCCTGTTCTTCTTGCTCTTCTTCTTTTTCTTCTTCTTCTTGTCGTTGTGTCTGCGACGGTTTTCGCGGCGCCGCTCGCGCGCCTCTGCGGCCTCGGCCTTCTTCAGCCGGTGCCACTGGGTGGCGCGCTCGTTGCGCGACAGCTCGACCGCGGCCTCCAGCATTTCGCGGATGCCCTCGGTCACTCGGTCGACGTAGTAGTTCTCAAAGTACGAGCTCGTCTTCTTCTTCTTGTTCGTCATGGTGAGCGGCAGGCAGTCGCCCATGAAGTAGTTGGCGCTCGTCCACCCGAACGGGTTCGCGTTGATGTGGTGCCGCATCGGCTCCGAGGTCGTGCTGCTGTTGTTGTCGTCCTCCGGGTCGAAGCTGCTCTCCTCCTCGTCCTCCTCCTCCTCCTCCTCGTCCTCCGCGCCTGCGCTGCCACTGCCGCTCGACGCCGCCGACGATGTCGTCGAGGCGAGCTCGCGCAGCGAGGACTCCGACGATGACGTGACGCTGTCGCCTGCGACCGACGACGCGGGCGACGACGACGCGGGCGACGTCGCGGTGGAGGTCGACGAGGTCGAGCACGCGACGGCGATCGAGCCGACGTGCAGCGTGTTGGTGAAGAAGCGCACGAGCACCGGCATCGGCACGCTCTGCGCGTGGCCGAGCTGGATGCCGAAGAGCTCCGCGAGGACGCACCCGAAGGACCACAAGTCGCAGCTTTCGTCATAGGGCTGCTCGAGCATCACCTCCGGCGGCATGTACGACAGCGTCCCCTTCATGTGGATGAGGTGACTCGGCTGCGGCGGCGGGGAGACCATGTTGCCGTTCGTGTAGCTGCCAAAGTCACACGTGTTATTGTTATTGTTATTGTTCGTGTGCAGCCCGTTCTGCGGGAACACGTTGCTGTCGCTGATGTTGTTTGGTCCTACAAGGTTGGCCACGCTGCTTTGCGTGTTGTTGTTGTTGCTGTAGTACTGGCCGGCACCACCACCACCGCCGCCCGGGCGATGACTGACGCTGTTCGTCATGTTACTATTCATGTTGTTCGTGGTGCTCCGCGTCAGGTGCTTCGGCAGGTACACCGCCGTGCCGAAGTCGCCCAACTTCGCCATGCCGTTCGCAAAAAGAATGTTTTGCGGCTTGATGTCCCGATGCACAATGTGCTTCTCGTGTATGTACTTAATCGCCGACGCGATTTCGTGCGTGATGAGGTACACCTCCTGCGGCGTCAGCAAATCTACCTCAAAGCTGTTGCGCCGCGTTTGGTAGGCGGAGGCGTTGTCGCTGAAGAAGTCGGGGCCACCGCCGCCACCGCTGCTGCTGCGGCCGTCCCCTGCGCCGCCGCCAGTGGTCGTGTTGCCACGGCTGTTTTTGGCGTTGTCATCGCTGGGGTTCACGTTGGTGTTGTTCGTGCTGTTCTCTGTTTTGTTGGCCAGGTTGCTGTTACTGCTCCGGGCGCTGTTCTGCGCCGCACGGACCACGCTGACGATACTCATACTCTGCTGCTTTCGTGGCTGTGTGCTGTTCAAGAATGTCGGCCCATTGTCCTCCTCCTCCTCCCCCCCCGTCTGCTGCTGCTGCTGCTGCCGCTGTTGTTGCTGCTGCTTGTGCTGCTGCTGCTGGTGAATGAGCAACGCCACCCGCGCGTTCTCGGCGGCGTCGAGCCGATTTTCGAGCGTCTGCTCGCCGAGCTCCATGAAGATGGAGTAGCTGTCGGTCTCGAGCCGCGTGTGACTGAACGCGATGATGTTGGTGTGGTCGAGGCAGCTCATAATGAGCACCTCCCGATGCACCAGCTCCAGCGTTTTGGTCGACATACTTTGCAGCGAGATGACCTTCATCGCGAGTCGGCCTTTACTGGCGTCCATTAAAATTTCTTTCACATCGCCAAAGGCGCCCTTGCCAAGCGAGCGGATCACCTTGTACGACTGCTTCAGACGTGTTCTTCAATATGCGCTTCCGCTTAATCGCGTTTTGGATGTTCTCGACAAACACAGAGGTCTGCAAGAGCGCGCAGAGGTTGCGGGAGTAGATGATGGACTCGCTCGGGAACTTGGTCAAGAACTCGCGATCGAGAACGAGCGTCGGCTTCTTGTCGCCGATGCTGCCGCTTTGACTCTCGCTCTCGCTTCCGTCGTCCTCCTCCACGCTCAGCACCACCACCGTCTCCTCCTGCGTCTTTGTCGCGAGCAGGTACTGAATTTCCGTCTTGTAGATCAGCTCCGAGTTAAACATGGCCGAGTTGAGGGAGATGTGGTTCGTCGGGCTCCCGTGGTTGCCGTTCGCGTTCGCGTTCGCGACGGCAATCGCGCTCATGGTCTCGGGGAAAAGTTTCTTCTTGTAGGAGACGAGCACCACGTCGTAGTTGTCGACGCCCGCGCGCAAATAGTGCAAGAAGCGTTCGGTGGAGGTGACAAAAGTGGGGATGTGGCCGATGCGAATCAGCTCGCGCTCAAAGTCGCCGACCTCTTCATCGTTGTACACCAACACGTGCAGGTGCTTTTTGTAAATCGTGATCATGTTTTTGGAAATCTCAGAGTTGAAGAAGTCTGCCTCGGCGTTGGTGGTCGCGTTGTTGTTGTTTGTGTTTGTGATGTTGTTGATGTTGGCCAGCAAGCTGTAGCTGTTAAAAGTGGTGTTGTTGTTGAAGTTAAAGTTGCTGTTCGCGGGGGTGCTCGCCACACTGCAGTTGCTCACCGGCAGCGAGACGTTGTTGTTAGTATTATAATTATTCGTATCATTTGTATTCCTGTTGTTATTTTTATCACTCGTGCCCGTGGCCGTCGTCATGAAAAGCGGCGGCGGGAGCTGCTGCGGCTGCTGTGAGTGCTGCGTGTGCATGGCATCGGGAAATCTGGGGCTGACACTGATGTTCGCCCCGTTCGGCGACGCTGACATCGGCACGGTCGAGGCGGCCCGGATAATTTGCGGAATCTGAAACCCGGGCGAGGGAATGTTAAGATTGAGCGAGAAGAGGTCGAAGCTACCGGTGATGGAGTCATTCGCGTTCATCGCCTCACGCGACGCCGTGGTGTGCATGGGCGAGTGGTTGTTGTGGACATTCGCGTTGCTGTTGTTCGTGCGCGTGTTGATCGTGTTGAAGCGGTGTGAGGCCGACGACGTCGTGACGCGCAGCGGCGTGATCTTGGGGCTGACGCTCGCGGAGGAGGGAGTGGGCATGTATGGCAGGGCGGCCGGCGCGTGCGGCGGCGCCGGCACCGTGCGGCGACCGGAGGAGAGCGCCATGGCGTTCGCGGCCGGCTTGCCAGACAGCGTCGCCTCGGAGGTGCTTTGATCGGTCCGCCTGGGGCTGCCACTGCTGCTTACGTCTTCCTCATACGGGGCGCTGCTGTTTTTGTTCTCCAAGCTATTATTGTTGTTGTTATTATCTTTTGCAGGGGCTGCAGCTGTCGTGGTGGCAGTGGCAGTGGCAGTGGCAGTGGCAGTGGCGGTGGTTGTCGTCGTGGTTGTTATTTTAATGTCAGCCGTGATGATCGGAGAGATGTTCATCTTTTCGTTTCCGTCCTCGTCGATGCGAAAGAAATTGGGGTCCACCTTGGGCAGCTTCAGGTCCGGCATCGCGTACGAGAACAGCATCGGCGGCTTAATGTCCGTCGCGCGCTGCGTTCCGCCGGCACTCGCGCCGCTCGTCTCGTTGCGCTTTTGCTCCGCCGCGGCGGCCGCCACCGCCGAAGGGGCGGCGGCCAGATTGCTGCTCACGCTGTTGCTCTCGTTATTTTTCTTGTGCTGCTCTTGATGCTTGACGGTGTTGGTGTTGGTGTTATCGTCGGTGCCATCGCCGGCGTCGTCGTTGGGGCTGGTCGACGGGAGCAGAATCATGGGAAGCATATCGGTGCACGGGGTGGCGGTCAGCCGGCGGAGCTTGCTGCCCTTCGCCGGCGTCGCCTGGTCCTCGCTCGCCTCGCGCGGTGGCGGCGACGCCGCGCTCGTGCCCTCTCCCTCTTGGTGGACAGCGGTGGAGGTGGGGGTGTGGGGGCCGGGGGTGGCAGCAGTGTCCACCTTCTGCGTCGCGTAGGTGTTCGCGGTGCCAGCGCCGCCAGCGCCGCCGCCGCCGCCGCCTGAGAAGTAGATGTTGGAGGGGGATTGGAAGCTCAGGAAGGATTTTGTGTCGGCCATACTGCCCTGCGCAATCGCGTCCGTGTCAAGCAAGTCGGTCGTCAGCCTCGCCACTGCCGCCGCCGCCGCCGCCGTGCCCTTCTCCTTCTCTTTCTTCGTCTCCGCCCTTTTCTGCGCCGTGGCTGCTTGTGCTTGGTGCGCCGCGCGCACCAAGGGCGGCGCATCCACGACGGAGGGACGCGCCCCCTCCCGCGGAGTGACGAAGGAGAACATGTCGCTCAGCTCTACCCGCTGCTTTGCCTGCTGCTGTGCCGGGGGCGCCGCCTTTTTCTCCTTCTCCTCCTCCTTCTCTTTTTCTTTTTCTTTTTCCTTTTCTTTCTCCTTTTCAGCCCCCTTGTACGATTTGGTCACAAACTCATTCTTTTTCGCCATGGCCTCCTCGTCCTCCTCCTCCTCGCCTTCCGTGGGCAGCTTGGTGCCTTTCAGCTTCACCTCCTTCTTGTACTTCTCTGCCGCCGCCTTGTTGAGAAAAAAGTCAAACGAAAAGATGCCGCCGGTGGCGGCGGCGGGGGAGGGGGGGCTGGCCTCGGGCGCGGGCGACGCCGCGGGCGTCTTCGCGCCGCCGTCGGCGCTGCCGCTCAGCAGCGGATGCGCCTTCTCTCCCTCTCTTTCCGGCACGGGCGAGGCCGTCGCCGTCAAAGGCTTCCTCTTCTTGTCCTCGCCGGCCGCCGCTGCCGCCGCCGGGCTCTCCCGCCGCGGCGACGTCGAGGCGGGCGAGATGTAGGCGGAGGCGACGCCGGAGCGCACGATGGGCGCCTCGAGCACCTGCGGCTGCCGCTGCTTCTGCTCCCGCCGCCGCTCCTCCTCGAGCAGCTGCATCGGCTCCTCGGTCAGCTTGTTCGCGATGGAAATGCCAAAGATGGAGAGACCTTTAAGGGTGGCAAATTGCTTGTAGTACTCGTTCGATTCCGTGTGGTGCTCCAGGCCCATCTCCATAATCTCCTTCCGTCGGCTGTTCAGCGCGGCGGAGAAGGCGGCGGCCGCGGCGGTGTTGCTCTTCGTGTTGCGCTTAATGCCGCCGCCGAAGCTTTCCTTCTTGTTCATCTGAGCCAACATGTTGAGACGCTCTTTTGTAATAAAAGGCAGCGAGAGATGCGCCGAGGCCGTTTTCGTGTTGATGGAGAGGTGACCATCGCAGAGCTTCAAGTTTTCTTCAATGAGGGCATCCGACGGCAGCACCAAAAGGTGCAAGATGTTGACGTTGCTGTAGCTTTGGCTGTTCATGCGGCTCGGATCAGAAGAGAGAAGCGGCGACGTCACGTTCGGCACGGCGGCGCTCGGCGCGGCGATGGCGGCGGTGTCGAACATGTACTGATAGCGGCTCGGGCTCCCGCTGCTGCTATTAAAGCCCTTCTCTGGCGGCGGTGGGGACGGCAGCTTGTCGTCCTCCTCTGCCACCTCGAGCGTGTAGCGCACATCGTGGTTGGTGTGGAAGTTGTAGCTGTTCGCGGTGGTGGTGGTGGCCGCTGCCGCCGTGGCGCGGCGGGAGAAGGCGGGCAGCACCGACATGGAGGCCATCATGCGGTAGTTATTTGTATTCACATTATTCACATTGTTATTGTTCATGTTGTTATTGATATTCGCCATGTTGTTAATGTTGTTGTTATTGTTCAAGTTGGCCGTGCCGGTGGTGGCGGCCGCAGCGGCGTTCGGGGCGACGCTGCTGGCGCCGTCCGGCACGTCCAGCAGCTTCGCCATGACCTCCTCCTCCACGGCGTACTTGCGCTGCAGCTGCTTCATCTTCTCTTCACAGATGAGACGCCACTTTCGGTGTGAGAGGTGGCGGCGGTAGCGCGGCCGGAACGGGTTGCAGCCGCGCACGCTGCTGTTCTTGCTAGTCGTGCTCGCCCCGTTGCCTTTTTCGTCAACGTTGATGATGTTGATGTTGTTCTTCTTGTTGTACTCGACCAAGAGCTCGGCCTCGGAAATAAAGTCGAGCGCGATGTAGGTTTTGTTTTGGATGTTGATGAAGCAGTAGTACCAGTCTTCCTTATCCTTGCTGACCTTGCCGTCCTTGCCCTCCGTCTGCGCCAAACTCTCGTCATTTTTCATCTTGTTAAAAATGATAGACTGACGGAAGCGCGTTTCCTGCACAAACGACACGAGCAGTAAAAAATAGGTAAAAAAGTGGTGCGGCACCTTCTCCGAGGTATAAATCTTGGAAATGTTGGAGAGAAGTGAAATCTTGTTGCGGATGGAGTCCAGACGGACCTCCTCGACGACGTGCTGCAGCCGCGACGTCGACGCGGCGCCCATCGTGGTCAGCGAGCTTTGAAAAAGCATCGTGGGCCGCTTGCTCGTCGCGCTGGCACCACTGAGCAGGCTGACGGCATCGCCGGAGTTGCGCCCCGTGGTGGACGACATCATGACAGCGCGCCGCTTGATGGAGTTTTTGCTGTTCGCACTGCTCGTGTTTGTGTTGTTTTGGGTGTGCGGCGTGTTGTTGTTGCTGTTGTCCTCGTTGCTGTTCGTCGTGTTCGTGTTTGCCTTTGCGTTGTGGGGGCCACTGTTGTTGATGGAGGAGCCGTTGAGTGGGCTGACGGCGGACTCGCTCAGACTTGCAACGCGAGGCCAGGCTCCTTTTTCAGACTGTCCCTGCTGCCGATGCTTGCTTTCGCCTTCGTCTTCATCGCGGTCTTCTTTTTTGTTCTGCGCCTGCAAAGGGAAGAGCTGCGGTGGCATGGAGGATGGGGCCACGCGCTGCGGGACGGTGGTCGCGGCGGCGGGCAGCGTAGTGCTGTCCGCCGTGCTCTGCAACAGCAGCGTCGGCGCGCTTTGGCTGAAGTTGTTGGTCGAGTTGTTACGATTTGCCCGGCTGTTCATGAAGCTCTGCTCGTTGGCGGAGCTGCCGTTGCCGCCGTCGTTGATCTGCGACTGGTTCTGCGACGCCGGGAAGGCGTAAAAGGGCAAACTCACAGCGCTAGTGCTCGAATTGCCGCTGATGGCGTTGTTGCTGTCATTTGTGTTCGTGTTCGTCGTGTAAAAGTACGTGTTTCTCTCACGGCTGTGAGAGGGCCGCGTGGAGGTGGCCGCCGTCCCCGCGGCGACCGCGAGCATCGAGCGCCGCTCGAGCGGATACTCGTCGGTGATGCTGTCATCCGCTTCCTCCTGCTCGTGGTTGACCAAAAGCCCTTCGGCCTCCGCGACGAGTTGTGTGCTTTTGTTGCTGTTGCTATTGCTGTACGCGCCCTTTGCACTTCTGTGCTGCTGCTGCTGCTGGTGGTGAGCGCGCGCGGCGTCCACGGGGTGCGTGTGGGCGGTGTGGTGCTGGTGCTGCTGGCTGGCGAAAAAGACGTCGGTCACGCTGCCCTCCGCCGACAGGGGCTGCAGCAAAGTGTTATTGGTGATGCTCGTTGCCGTGTTTGTGTTCGACGTGAAAGTCGTGTTCGTTGTGCGCGCGTCCTCGACGTCGAAGCTGTTCGTGACCGCCGCGCTCACGCCCTCGTCTATCCGATCAGCGTCGAACTCGATGGTGCGGTTGTTATTTTCCTCGTCCGTCTTCGGCTTGGTGCGCGAGGTGGTAGTGGGCGCTCGCCCACTCCGCAGCGACGCGTTAGGCGGCGACCGCACAAGCGGAAAGTTGCTCATTGAGTCGGCGCTGTGGGGGTTGCTGGAAAATAAATTTTGCGGGTTGTTCAGCGTCTCGTAGTCTTTGTGGTACATGCGCTCACGAGGGGTCACGTTCTGCTTCGCGTTTGCCATCGTTTTGTTCTTGTCGTTCATATAATTATTGTTGTTGTTCGCATAGGTCGTTTTGTTGCTGTTGTGCTTCGCCGCCCCTACGCCAGGCGTCGGTGGCGCCGACGCGGTGACGGCGGCGAACCGGTCGGTGGTTGTCGTCGTGGCCGCAATGGGCGTCGTGTTCGGCGTCAGCGCGCCCGTCGGCGGTGAGCGCACCGCGTACCCGTTGTACAGCGTCGGCATTTGATAGTCAGCGTTCGTGAGCGAGGTCATACTGAGGTCTACCTGCAGCGGTGACTGGTGGGCAAATTTTTCGCGGCTCGGTCCGCTTGTGTCGGGCGCCGGTTTGTTATCTTTGTTGTTGTTGTTGTTGCTGCTGTGGGCAATGTTGGGGCCGCGACTTCGCTCCTCGATGGAAAGCGTGGCGGTGGTGGCCGCCAAGGCAGCCGCCACGGGGCCGCGGCCAGGCGCCGGCATGGGCGTGATGATGGGCGTTTTCTTTGCGTTATTGTTATTATTATTATAATTATTGTTATTATATTTGGTGGCAGCCGCGGTCGATGGTGCAGGAATGCTGCTTTTGTTGCCCACATTCGTATTATCATTGTTATTGCTATAGCTTATATCGGACTCCGTGTCGAGCTGGTTGAGAAAGAAAAAGTACATAAACATCGGCTCCTCCGCATTTGCTTCGTTGTCAACTGCTTCGTGATTTAGGTTTGCCGTTACATTGTGGTGGAAACTATTTTTGCGGTCGTTGAAAGAGTTTGAGAAAACGGCGCAGACAGAGTAATACTTGCCGTCCAAACTGCAATAGAGCGTAATGAGCTCGTTCGCGTTCTGCATGACATTATCAAAACTATCATTGTTGACGTTATTGTTTGTTGAGGCACTCGTACTACTGCGATTGTAATTGTTATTATTATTATTATTATTTGTGTTGCCGCTCTTTATCATTTCGTCTTCCTTGGCATAAAACTGAAAAATGTCTTCCGCCTTGGTCACCTCATAGTTGGTGGAGCTTGTGTTGCTGAAGGCGCTAAGATTGCCCCTGCTGGCGTTGTAATGACTTTCATCGCATTCGCCGCTGCCGCGGTGAACCGTATTGCTGTTTTTATTATGATTGAGGTAGTGGTGGGCGAAGAACGGCGGCGGCGGGACCGGCAGAAACAATATTTTGCCCACCGTGCTGCTGCTCACGTCGGATGTTTTTTTCCGTCGCGTGGCGGCGCCTGGCGCGGCGGCGGAGGTGACCACGTCGCCGACACCGGTGTACGCTGAGCCGCCGGCCGTGCTCGCGCTGTAGTACTCATTTTCCATGCTTTGGTTCGTGACGGGATTGTTCGTGCTGCTGCCGCCGCCGTTGTGGTTATGCAGATGGGGGCGATAGCCGCTCGCGTTGTTGTAGTCACTGCTCGTTTCTTGCCGCTGTGGCAGCAGCGACGACGTGCGCGAGCCC
This sequence comes from Strigomonas oncopelti, assembly GCA_000482165.1. Classification (NCBI taxonomy): domain Eukaryota; phylum Euglenozoa; class Kinetoplastea; order Trypanosomatida; family Trypanosomatidae; genus Strigomonas; species Strigomonas oncopelti. The sequence continues at coordinate 533 of AUXK01000231.1, read as the reverse complement.
GTGTCGTCGTTATTTTCGTTTCCAGTATAATAACTTATCGCTGAGAAACAGCAAAACATGTTCTCAAACTCGCAGCCGACCAGCTCCCCAGGGTCATCATTGATCTCCTTGTAATTCGTTTTATTATTATGGTTGCTATTATTTTTAGTGTTACTGTTACTAGTATAGCTGTTGCCTTGGTGCTGCTGCTGTTGTTGTTGTTGAAGTGTCGATGTAGGAATCAACGCTTCATCGATGCCGTTTGGACGAATCAGCGTTTGCAGCGGGCGGTTGGCAAAGACAATCGGATACGTGTAGCTGACTTTTTGATTGCTACGGCGAGGGATGCGCGCAACGACGAGCAAGGGGCCGGCGACGGTGTGTATATTGGTATGAATAATCCATTTGAACAATGTTCGAATAGAATTGTTGTTGTTGTTGTTGTTATTGTTGTTGGTATTGCTATTCTTAATGTTTTTTGTATTGTTTGCACCGGGAAACATTATTATTATTATATTTATATATATATGTATATAAATGTAGAAATATGTTTA
>AUXK01000230.1:0-11182 GCA_000482165.1 Strigomonas oncopelti | reverse complement strand
CTGCAAGGCGACTACGGCACAGCGCTGGCCCTGCTGGAGAGTATTCCCGACACGATCGCACAGGAGGCAGATCCGCTTTATTGCTTTTCGGCGGAAAGCTGGCCGACCGAGGACGCACCCTTTCATCAGAGAACGGCAGTACCGTTGAGGTGCCTCTCATCGCGCGGCTGCAGCGCGACCGTCTGATGGAGGAGGCACGGCGCCACATCTGCACCGGCAGCGTGGAGAGCTACCTGCGCGTGCCGCTGTCGATCCAGTACCGTCACCTGCTGCAGCGGGACCTCACAGCCGCGCCAACATCGCTGCCCTTGCCCTCGTGCCGGCGCGAGGAGCGCGCGGCCAGCCATGCACGCAAGAGCGTCAAATTCGCAAGCAGCACGGCAGCCCCTGTCCCTAGCGGACGCAAGCTGAAGAAGCGCGATGAGAGCACAGTGACGCGCCAGGTGTACCACGAGCCGGACATTGACCGCGTCGTCGTGTGCGGACTCCCGACGTCTGGGCGTGTGATCGCCGACGACGGCCGCCCGTGGACCCTCTCCTTGCCAGATGTGAACGCCACCCGCAACGAGTCGCTGCACCTCCGCGCCGGCGAGTGCATATCGCTGAGCGGCACCATCGCCGTGTATGCCTTTTTCCCGTACCTGTTCACGAAGGAGGACTTTGCCAAGACGCCCTACGCGGCCTCTGATGACGAGACCAACTCCATACGCTATCACCAGCCTCCCATCACGAGTGTCAAGTCCCCCGTCCCGCTGTCGGACGCGATGCGGCTCCGACCGAAGGCCAACGAGGAGTCCTCGTACCTGCTCTCGGTCGAGGGCGTTGTGACGACGCTGGAGGGCGGCGTGATGGTGATCACGGAGTACTACGCGGGCGGCCACATCGGCGAGCTCGTGCGCTCCTACCCCAGCGGGATGTCGGACGACATCGTGGGGCAGCTGATGCTGACCCTGCTGCGGGGGGTGCACGAGCTGCACAGCACCGGTCGCGTACACGGTCTTCTCCGCCCCAGCAACGTGCTGGTGGGCACGGAGAGCCACTGCAAGCTGCGGAGGTACTGCGTGAATGCTCTGGAAGCGCGCGGCTTGTTGTACATCCGGCCCTCCGCCTACATGAGCCCGGAGGAGGCGCGCGGCGAGCTGCCGACGGCGGAGAGCGACATGTACTGCGTGGGCCTGCTGGTGCTGCTGCTGCTGACGGGGAAGCAGCCGTGGCGCTGGGTCGACGACGCGCAGGTGGCGCACACGCAGGAGCAGCTGGACGCGCTGGTCGCCGGTGGCGGCACGCCCTTCGCGAAGGCACTACGCGACCGCCAGGTGCAGCCCGTGAGCATTCCTGACGTACTGCCGGGCACCCCGTTCCCCTCTGTTGGGCATGTCGTGCGCAACATCGTCGCCGCCTGTCTTGTGCACGACGCAAGAAAACGCATCACCGTGGACACTGCGCTACGACTGTTCAAGTAGTGCTCTTTTTGGTGAACGCATATTTTAAAAGATGATATGCAGTGTCTAATAAAAGTAAAAAAAGCACTTCGAGCGTCAACATTTGTCTAAATGTATACAGCATTGGTGCTGAGCTGATATCATTTGCATGAATTGAAGCTGGACGAGATTATAACAATTTTTTTTTTTGTTGTTCTTTTTTTTTTTCGCTATACCTTAATCTCTTGCTATTGTTTTCTTTTTTTTTATTTATTTTACTAATTATACTTAATTTTTTTTTTTTTTTTTTCTCATCTAAAATAAAGTCGTATTGTATAGTACCATGTTCGCACCATAGCGCACTAGTCGAGTCATAATTCAATTTCGTAGTGTTTAATTATTATACATATATTTTCTCCAGTATATTTATTAAATATTTTCATCCGCTTTTTTTTTTTATTATTTCCAATATGTTTAACTAGTTTTGTTTTTTGTCTCTTTATTAGTTTACACTCTTTTGGTTTATTGTTTTTCAGTGCATGTGCGTATTATGTATTATCTCGGGTGTGTGATATTCAGCACGTTTTTTTACTATAGTACCATAACTGTCTTGACCGCCGGCAAGGAAACAGAATAGTTGTAAACCCGGCTGTCTACTATTTTATACGCTTAACCTTTCCCATCGCTGCATTAGCGTGTTGTCGTTTATAGTTCTGTTTTTCTCTTTCTGTGTGCGCCGTCTCGTCACTCACCTCATTCCCCTTCTCTGCGTTGCTTCTCTGTTCGTTTCTCTCGCTTTTACCACTACTTCAGATCCCCGTCGTCTCAGACAAACTTTACTTTGGGTGTGTCTCTTTTTTTTTTTCCAAAGCGCACAAAAAGGCACCCAGGACACGTAGTGCAGCTCAGACGCCCTCGCCACTGAAAGGCGCACGCTTGCTACTTATCTTCACTGTATTGTTTGCACTATTTTTTCTATTATTTTCCTGACCATCTCTACGGTGTCTAATACAAAGATCGTATTGCCGACAACACCTACTGCAATGGAGGACAGAAATGTTGTCGTGCCACGCACGATCGCAGCAAACCCGTTCGACGGGAGAGCCGTTGGCACGGCGGATGAGGAAATCGAAATGTCTGGTTCGCTGTACTCCGTGGAGGACAGCCGCACGCAGCTGCCCGCTGACGAGGCCGGCGCCCCCGCACCCACAGGGCGAGACGCCGGGCCCGGCCCCACAGCCGCGGGTCCTGGCCACGTCCCTCGGCGCCGAAAGGGGAAGCAGTCGCGATGGTCCCGCGTCTTCCGCGCGCTCCGGCCCCACACCTTCGCCGGCTTCGCCTTCCTTGTCAACTTCGTTCTGTGCATGGTCACGGCCACCGTGGTAGCCCTGGTGATGCGCCAGAGGCTGCAGGTGTCCGTGTCGAAAGCGTGGGACTCTGTTCACAGTATAACACGAACAGGCGTGGAGAACTATATCCAGCAGCAAATCGCGGGGGTGATTGGAATGGCGCAAATTTCCTATAGTGTTTGGCCCTACAACACTCTGAATAGTTACTCCGGCTCCCTCGTTGGAGTGTGTGCCACTGTGGCGGGAAGCATAGCGAATGGGTTTCCAGCATTAACTTCGTTTAGACATGGCAGTAATGACACCTACTTCAACTCGTGTTTTCGCAGAGAGGATCATCGCACGCCTACTGGGTACACCATGGGCGCTATGAGCCTGCTTTCAAACGGCACTTTTCAGGGTCCCTACATCATCAATCAATCTACAATCATGTACGCCGAGCCACTGCAATCGTATGGGGAGCTTCCTTATTACCTCGACTCCGGCTTCGGTCAATACATGCGCAATTATTTTAACTCTGCCGTTTTCAAAATGTACAACAAGACAAGAGACGTCAGCACCATTCCGGACTACATATTCTGGGATATTAGAGCAATAAATCCTTCGCTTTACTCGTATGTGTACCCTCTGCCAAACGTGAACGCTAGTGATCACTTGAGCAGCTCCACCTCTGTACCGTGGCGATACAACTACATTCAAACCACCATCAACTCAACGTTACTGCTCCCCAGAGGAAAGTACACTGCAAGCCGTGTGATGCTGGTTCGCTACGGCAACTGGAGCGGCGGTCCCGTTGTGGTGTCCAACACGTGGGGTCAAAAAACAACTAACTACTCAGCGTTTGCAAACCTCCATAAAGACGACACCTTCTACAATATGCGCGTTTCCGAGACCACGGACACGTTGATGCGCGCCGCGCTGAGGTACATCGACGTGAACGACGCGCCCAACGGCACCATGACCGACGTGACGGTGAACTTCTCGTACAAGTGCGGCAGTGCAATAGTGAGCATGTGGGACTACAACACGTCGAACGGTGGCTTCCCCGCGCGCATCATCCTCGTCAGCGCGCAGCAGCTGGTGACGGGTCGCTCTGAGCTGGCCTTGCAGCTGATCTTCATCTTCACCTTCATCCTCGCGTTTGTGCTCAGCGTGCTGGTGTGGTGGCTGTCCTACCACACTGTGACACAGCCGCTGGAGGCCTTAGCGCGCAACATGTGGCAGAAGGTCGCGTACTACGAGGGTCGCGGCGAAAACGTGGACGCTCTGCGCATTGACAAACGCGTTGTGGCGCTGAAGGAGGTGGACGCGTCCCTGCGCATGTACAACAAGATGGTGAGCGTGGTCACCGACGTGGAGCGGTACGTGCCGGCGGAGTTTATCATGATGAAGCGTGCGGAGAGGGAGCTACGCTCACGTGCTAACCACATGATCATTGGCTCTTCGTCTCTTGCCTCCTCGTCCGCCGCATCGTCAGCCCACTGCCGCCTGGGCCAAAGCTACACCAAGGTGTACTGGAACACTGTGACCGTGGTGAGCCTGACCCTGCGACGCCGCGCGAGCAGCGGGGCCCAGCGCGACGCCTTCCGCTCCATGCTGAAGAAAGGCGGCCAGCGCAGCGAAGCACGGGCCGCCGCGCTCTCGTACAAGACCAACGAAATAAACTCGCTTACAAGCATCCTTGACTTCGTCGTCGGCGCCGGCATGCGACACGGCGGCAGGATACCACAGCTGTCGCCTGAGACGCTCGTCACGTACTTCCACCCGTCCAGCCTCACGCCCAGCGACAGAGAGGTGCGCCGCCGCGCTGTCAGCGGGATGCGCTTCGCCCTCGAGGTGCAGCGCTTCTTCGCGGAGAGCGGCACCGAGCTTGGCTATCAGTGCGACATCTTCGTCGACACATGCAGCCTGCTGTGCGGTCGTGTGTACTGCGAGGAGACGGGCTCGACGCTTATACCAGCCATAGGACGTGCACTGAAGCGCGACGTGGGCTACGTCGGCGCGAAGATCGGCGCCAGCCTGCTGCTGTCGGACGCGACGGCGCGGCTGGTGCAGACCCACGTGCGCGTGCTGCCGCTGGAGAAGCTGGAGGTGCGCGCGGGCGGCCAGAGCAACTACACCGTGGAGCTGCACACGGCGATGGCCGGCCCTGTGCATGATGACGCGTGGCTGGAGCACGCCAGCAACTTCTGCCGCGCCTTCGACAGCATGCTGCAAGGCGACTACGGCACAGCGCTGGCCCTGCTGGAGAGCATCCCCGACACGATCGCACGGTGCGTAAACTTACCGGGGGAAGAGATCGCAGCGTCAACTCAACCCCAAAAGGTCGTAATTGCTAAAGTTCCTTTTATCACGCGGCTGCAGCGCGACCGTCTGATGGAGGAGGCACGGCGCCACATCAGCATGGGCAGCGTGGAGAGCTACCTGCGCGTGCCGCTGTCGATCCAGTACCGTCACCTGCTACAGCGCGACCTCACCGCGGCGCCGCCAGCGGTGTCGCTGCCCTCGTGCCGGCGCGAGGAGCGCGCAACCAGCCACACGCGCAAAAGTGTGACGTTCGCTGGCGAGATAGCGAGCACGGCAGCCCCTTTGAGTAGCGGACGCAAGCTGAAGAAGCGCGGCGAGAACACGGTGACGCGCCAGGTGTACCACGAGCCGGACATCGACCGCGTCGTCGTGTGCGGACTCCCGACGTCCGGGCGCGTGATCGCCGACGACGGCCGCCCGTGGACCCTCTCCTTGCCAGATGTGAACGCCACCCGCAACGAGTCGCTGCACCTCCGCGCCGGCGAGTGCATATCGCTGAGCGGCACCATCGCCGTGTATGCCTTTTTCCCGTACCTGTTCACGAAGGAGGACTTTGCCAAGACGCCCTACGCGGCCTCCGACGACGAGACCAACTCCATACGCTATCACCAGCCTCCCATCACGAGTGTCAAGTCCCCCGTCCCGCTGTCGGACGCGATGCGGCTCCGACCGAAGGCCAACGAGGAGTCCTCGTACCTGCTCTCGGTCGAGGGCGTTGTGACGACGCTGGAGGGCGGCGTGATGGTGATCACGGAGTACTACGCGGGCGGCCACATCGGCGAGCTCGTGCGCTCCTACCCCAGCGGGATGTCGGACGACATCGTGGGGCAGCTGCTGCTGACCCTGCTGCGGGGGGTGCACGAGTTGCACAGCACCGGTCGCGTACACGGTCTTCTCCGCCCCAGCAACGTGCTGGTGGGCACGGAGAGCCACTGCAAGCTGCGGAGGTACTGCGTGAATGCTCTGGAAGCGCGCGGCTTGCTGTACATCCGGCCCTCCGCCTACATAAGCCCGGAGGAGGCGCGCGGTGAGCTGCCGACGGCGGAGAGCGACATGTACTGCGTGGGCCTGCTGGTGCTGCTAATGCTGACGGGGAAGCAGCCGTGGCGCTGGGTCGACGACGCGCAGGTGGCGCACACGCAGGAGCAGCTGGACGCGCTGGTCGCCGGTGGCGGCACGCCCTTCGCGAAGGCACTACGCGACCGCCAGGTGCAGCACGTGAGCATTCCCGACGTACTGCCGGGCACCCCGTTCCCCTCTGTTGGGCATGTGGTGCGGAACATCTTCTCCGCCTGTCTTGTGCACGACGCAAGAAAACGCATCACCGTGGACACTGCGCTACGACTGTTCAAGTAGTGCTCTTTTTGGTGAACGCATATTTTAAAAGATGATATGTAGCGTTTAATAAAAAAAAAGCACTTCAAGCGTACGTGTACATCAAAATGTGTAAAGTATCTGTGCTGAGCTAATATCATTCGCATGAGCTGAAGCTGGACAAGGTAGAACCTTTGCTTATAATTTCATACTCTTTCTTAATATACCTTTTTCTTTTTTCTTATAACAATCCATTATTATTATATATATATTACCGGTCCTTTTGATTATTATTATTTTTACTTGCCCATGCAGTCGTACTGTATAGTACCATGTCCGCAACAGCGCAGCATGTGAGTGATTACTCACTTTTTGCAATGACTTTAAATTATACCCTTTTTTTCTTTTTTCTTTCTTTGTTTTTTTTTTTTTTTTCTCCAATATGTTTAACTTCTTTTTTATCTTACCATTCGTTTACTCTTTTACTTTTTTTTTTAGTGTATGTGCTTACAATGTATCACTTCCCGTATATGGATATTCAGCACGTCTTTTTACTATAGTACCATAACTGTCTTGACCACCGGCAAGGAAACAGAATAGTTGTAAACCTGGCTGTGTTCTATTCAATGCGCTAAACCTTTCCCATCGCAGCATTAGCGTGTTGTCGTTTGTGGTTCTGTTTTTCTCTTTCTGTTTGCGTCATCTCATCACTCACATGATTCATCTTCTCTGCGTTGCTTCTCTGTTTGTTTTTCTCGCTTTTACCACCACTTCAGATCCCCGTCGTCTCAGACAAACTTTACTTTGGTGTGTCTTTTTTTTTCCAAAGCGCACAAAAAAGCACCCAAGAAACTTAGCGCAGCTCAGACGCCCTCGCCACTGAAAGGCGCACGCTTGCTACTTATCTCCACTGTATTGTTTACACACTCTATTCAATTTTTTTTTTTTTTCTGATCACCTCTACGGTGACTAATACAAAGATCGTATTGCCAACAATACCTACTGCAATGGAGGGCAGAAATGTTGTCGTGCCACGCACCGTCGCAGGAAACCCGTTCGACGCGGGAGCCGTTAGCACGGCGCCTCAAAAGTTTTGAAGCACGGGCCGCCGCGCTCTCGTACAAGGCCGACGAAGTAAACTCGCTCACGCGCATCCTCGACTTCGTCGTCGGCGCCGGTTTGTACCACGGCGGCAGGATACCACATTTATCACCCGAGACGCTCGTCACGTACTTCCACCCGTCCAGCCTCACGCCCAGCGACAGAGAGGTGCGCCGCCGCGCTGTCAGCGGGATGCGCTTCGCCCTCGAGGTGCAGCGCTTCTTCGCGGAGAGCGGCACCGAGCTTGGCTACCAGTGCGACATCTTCGTCGACACGTGCAGCCTGCTGTGCGGTCGTGTGTACTGCGAGGAGACGGGCTTCAGCCCAAAGCTAACGAGGAGTCCACGTACCTGCTCTCGGTCGAGGGCGTTGTGACGACGCTGGAGGGCGGCGTGATGGTGATCACGGAGTACTACGCGGGCGGCCACATCGGCGAGCTTGTGCGCTCCTACCCCAGCGGGATGTCGGACGACATCGTGGGGCAGCTGCTGCTGACCCTGCTGCGGGGGGTGCACGAGCTGCACAGCACCAGTCGCGTGCACGGTCTTCTCCGCCCCAGCAACGTGCTGGTGGGCACGGAGAGCCACTGCAAGCTGCGGAGGTACTGCGCGAACGCGCTGGAGGCACGTCATTTGCTGTACATCCGGCCCTCCGCCTACATGAGCCCGGAGGAGGCGCGCGGTGAGCTGCCGACGGCGGAGAGCGACATGTACTGCGTGGGCCTGCTGGTGCTGCTAATGCTGACGGGGAAGCAGCCGTGGCGCTGGGTCGACGACGCGCAGGCGGCGCACACGCAGGAGCAGCTGGACGCGCTGGTCGCCGGTGGCGGCACGCCCTTTGCGAAGACACTACGCGACCGCCAGGTGCAGCACGTGAGCATTCCCGACGTACTGCCGGGCACCCCGTTCCCCTCTGTTGGGCATGTCGTGCGCAACATCTTCTCCGCCTGTCTTGTGCACGACGGAAGAAAACGCGGTGCTGTAGAAAAGGCGTGACCCTTGTGACTTGTTCAGTTTTCGAACGTTTGTTTTACCAGAAATCAAAACTTGCTGCTATGAGTTTATTTTTTATATCGCATTGTAGTCGTTTTTTAAACCGTGATATGTTTGCTTTTGTTGACATGTTACGTTCTCGTTTGTTTGTTTGCTTTTTCCTTACACGCTTTGTAAAGTGGTAGCAGCTTTTCTGTTTTTGGCGTGTACGTTTTCTCAACCAGCTTTCTCTAAAATAATGCCTTTTTCTTTGATATCACTGGCAATGTTTACACTTTACTTTTCTCTCCTTCTATATAAATTTAGGACAAATTCATAGATATATTTATATATTTGTGGAACTGACTTCTTTTTTTTTTTTTTCTCCCCGTTCCGTTTCGTTGTGCTGCTGCGAAGCTGTCACATATTCATGTGAGTATATTTTTCGGTTAATTATCACTCTCATCTCCTTATTTCATTTTCCTCTTTGTCATCTTTGTTCTTGTTAATTTGTTTTGGGTGCCGTCTATTTATTTTGACGAGTCAACGCGCAAATACAATTTATCAAGCAAACTAAAAATATATATCTATTCTGCAATGGCCTCTTTATACGTGACGCCTCGCAACGTGCCGTACTGTCCGCTGCTCGTGCAGAGTGCCTTCAAGGAGCTCACCGCCCGTCAGCGTCTTTACGCGCATCACATGATGCGTGCTGGGTGGTGTGGAACCGCGGTCGTCGCGCGGCAGCTGAGCACCGAGTCGGTGCAGCTGCTGCGGGTAATGCATCACGTGCTGGGGAAAAATGAGTCGATAGCAGCTTTTAAGCAGGCAGCCGTCGCGGAGAAAAAACTGAGTGAAGAGGAGGTGCAGCGCTTTCTTGAGTACGCCGCCTTGCTGACCTCTAATGTAGGCAACTATCTGTCCTTTGGCGACAGCAAGTTCGTCCCGTCGTGCACGCGGGAGACCTTTCAGGCGCTCGTGGTCGATGCGGACCTGGTGGACGCCGCCTACAGCCTAGAGCCCAGCCAGCTCTCTCTGGGCTATCCGCCCGAGGGCACATCTGCCTATTACACGAAAGCCATCACCAAGGAGGAGATCGCGCTGGTGAACGAGTTTCTTTCCATAAAGAAGATTGACGGCGTGAACACGCGGGTGGTCAAGGCGGTGGATGGGGACAGCCAGAAGACGGTGCTGACGGTGCTGGTCGCGAGCGCGGAGGCGAAGACGGTGGACTCGGAGCCGTACAAGGACGTGCTCATCGGCTTCGCGTACGGTGACCACAGCGAAGAGCTGACCCGCGTCGTTGCCGAGCTGCGCAGCGCCGCGGCCTTTTGCGAAAACGAGACCGAGGCGCGCATGCTGGAGCACTACGTCCGGCACTTCACCGCGGGAGACGTGGACGAGCACAAAATGTCGCAGCGGGAGTGGGTGAAGGACATCCACCCCGCGGTCGAGACAAACATCGGATTTATTGAGTCCTACCGCGACCCCTCCGGCGTGCGAGCGGAGTGGGAGGGCTTCGTCGCGGTGGTGAACCAGGAGCAGTCGAAGCAGTACGCGCAGCTCGTCGCGCAGGCCGAGACCTACATCGCGAAGCTGCCGTGGGGCAAGGACTACGAGAAGGACGTCTTCAGCAGCCCCGACTTCACCAGCCTGGAAGTCCTCGGCTTCGCCAGCAGCGGCATCCCTATTGGCATCAATATTCCAAACTACGACGACGTGCGGCAGCAAGATGGGTTCAAGAATGTGTACCTGTCCAACGTGGTGAGCGCCGTCAACTGGGACGAGAAGCCGCCGCACATCACGGAGGGCGACTGGGGTGTCTTTAAACAGAACTGCATTGCGGCCAAGTCGGTGAACGTGGGCATCCACGAGCTGCTCGGGCACGGCACCGGGAAGCTGCTGAAGGAGGACGAGACGGGCGGCTTCAACTTTGACAAGGAGACGCTGGTGGACCCCATCTCACGTGGGCCCGTGACGACGTGGTACAAGCCGGGCGACACCTTCGGGAGCGTCTTTGGCGGCATCGGCAGCTCCTACGAGGAGTGCCGCGCCGAGGCCGTCTCGCTGTACCTCTGTGTCGAGCCCGATATACTGTCCCTCTTTGGCAAGCACACGGACGCCGAGCGCGCGGATACCGTCTTCACTGTCTGGCTCGACATGGTACGAATGGGTCTCCTCGGCCTCGAGTTCTACACCCCGGAAAAGCAGCAGTGGCGGCAGGCCCACATGCGGGCTCGTTTCTGCATCCTGCGGACGCTCATGGAAGGCCCTGGCGCCATTGTCACCATTGACGAGGACGCCGAGGACGGGCTGGTGGTGCGCATGGATCGCACTCGCATTGCCACCGACGGCCTTAAGGCGATCGGCGACTTGCTCGTGAACCTGAGTGTGAACAAGTCGCTCGCGGCCGCGGCGCGCGGCATCGCCTACTACGAGGGGCTCACCACGGTGGACGAGACGTTTTTGAAGTACCGCGACATTGTGATGTCGAAGCGCAAGCCGCGCAAGCAGTACGCGCAGCCGCACACGAGGCTGAACGAGGATGGCAGCGACGTCCTGGTGCAGGAATTCGAGGGCTCTGTCGAGGGGGTGCTGGAGGCTTTCGTGACCCGGTACAATGACATTCCGTTATAGATACGCGAAGCGCAACACAACAAGCAAACGAGCACACAAATGAAAAAAGGACAAAGAAAAAAAAAAAACAATAACTTAATACAAA